>CAKAEH010001993.1:0-19270 GCA_916381525.1 Cercopithifilaria johnstoni
TAATATAATACAATAACTGATCTATTATATGGTATTTAATATCTTCTGTAGAATTTTCGTATCAAAATTATAAAAATATGAAAATATATTTTCTGTAAGCATAATATCAATTTTGCAATGATATAACCATTTATGCATTATTAAAGTTGTAAATTTTTGATTATAACAGTTGAAAATGGTTTTTTTTAATTATTAATATCATTTTTTACTTTTATAATTAATTAATTTAATATTATTTGCAATCATTTAAAAATCATTTTAAATCGTTTGAATTACATAAATTTTGCAATCATTTAAAAAGCAATTGTTTTAAAGATTATTTTGCCTAATTGTGTAGGTAATAATTTTCGTATTGTGCAACTTTCGAGAAAAAGAAAAGAACAGTACTTCTAATTAAATAAAACAATAATTGAAATAATTAAATAAAATCGGAAAATTGTAATATGACGAAACATTCCTGAATCATTACTGGTATCACTTAAATTTACAACAAAATAATTTAGCATGTTAAAAATCATTGATCTACAAAGACAACAATATTTTTTGATAGTTTTAGGATAATAAATTAACTTGATCCTGGGAAATACCAGGTTAATATGTATACGTAAATTATTAGCTATCCTCCAAAAATGAAAGTACAGTGATAAGAATTAATTTATTCATCGATTGTTGTAGTAAAATTTTTTTTCCTTTCAACAATATATAATTCGTTGAAAATCGTTGTTGAAAAAATTTACCAAAATTTCATAGGTAATTATTGAAGCAATACGGTAAACTAAAATTAAAAAGAAATTCTCAAAATTTAATCAACAAAAGTTTGCAATTCTAAATTTTATCATAAATTAGGAAAGAAGAATGATTTTATTTCAGGATGATCTATTACAAGAATGGTGTACTGAAGTTGCTAAGGAAGTTTGGGAGCAAAAACCGGAATTTGCCGTTATACATATACAAGGATTGCGTAATGCTGGAAATCCTGACATTCTCTCTAATAAAATTTTAAAAAAGTCATTTTGTTATTTATATTAAGGAAAAAGAAAGATTTGTTAATTATAAATGAATAATGAATAAGAAGATCCATATTATATCTTTTATCAATTTATCATAACTACTTTTTACGAAATTTAATCTGATCATTTTTTTATAATGATGTAATTACAATGATGTAACTACAATGATATGATAATTATATAGTCGATTATAACAAAATGATTGTTTCATTTGTTCAGAAATGTAACTAATCATCATATATCATAATTAAATAGTATTCAACTGATCATCATAATTAAATAGTACGGTTAACAAATAGAATTATGTAAATTCGTACATTTATTTCGAATGGTTCTGTTTCATTAGCTACGAATACAGGAAAATATGTTTAATCAGGAAGACAAAACGAAAACTGATAATACATAGTCGTAGTACATTTTGCAACCTGTACTAATTAATAAATGTTGACAATATAAAATTTAATTTTTATTTATATCATATAAATTATTATCTTCACTTATATTTCTTTAAATAAATTAATTTCCTAAAAAAAAAAAGATTCATTATCAAATATTTCCATATCTTAACAGTGTTATCATTTTTAGCATACTATACGATGCAACAGAATTGCAAAATTTATTTAAAACAAGTCGTTCATATTTTGACACTCGTGAAACGGTATATTTTAAAATTCATGAGCTAATTAATTTTTTTTTACAAATTAAAAAATTAAATTATAAAATTTTAGTTTTAACGATAACATACATCAACATTAACCTTTGGTATATTTCATTTAATGTCAATATGATACTGTCAAGTAAATGTTTCGCCAGTCATTAAAGTTATTCCATCTTAAAATTAAGCCTATTCTGTCCTTTTTTAAATTTTTGAATTTCGAAATTTGTATCTTTTTTTAATTAATTAATTGAAAGCCATTTTTATAATAAAAAGCTTAAAATTATAATTATCATAAGCTATTAAGGCCTAATATTCGTGTATTTCATGTTGATGTTCATTACCTTTCAGTTTAAAAAGAAGAACTTTTTTAGAAGTTATCCAATAATAATGTTTGATATCAAACTCTTACAGACATAAACGAACTAATTAATTAGATTAATTAGTAATTTTTACATAAAATTCCAGGCTAGCTAAATAATGCAAATTACAGCTTGTATCATCCTGAATATTAATTCCTTTTTTTTAGGGTCTTGGATCA
This sequence comes from Cercopithifilaria johnstoni, assembly GCA_916381525.1. NCBI lineage: Eukaryota > Metazoa > Nematoda > Chromadorea > Rhabditida > Onchocercidae > Cercopithifilaria > Cercopithifilaria johnstoni. The sequence continues at coordinate 2,207 of CAKAEH010001993.1, forward strand.
ATTTATCTGTTTCATAATCATGATGAAGTGGAATCATTTGATCGTTATAGTAATAGCGGTTATAAAACTCTACGTCCAGGTCATCAGTATGAAATTGGTGCTCGAAAATGTGATGGTTTCATTTCGAACATATTTAATGCTTCCAGCTCAGCTTCCAATTATTCGTTACGTTATGAAGGAGATTTTTATGTATGATTTTAATTAAATTTCAACAAATTAAATTTTAGAATAAATTTCTATGAAATCTATCGAAAAAAGTCACGTAAATAAAAATTTACATTTTTGAAAATTTAATTTCGAATAAAATTAAATTTTCAAAAATGTAAATTTGTGCGAATGAATAAATTATTTATTAAAATTCTATCGAATTTTCTTACTCTAAACTTTTTTTATAAATTTCGAAAAATTTTTAAATTTCAAATTAAAATATTTCATTGTTATCTTTTTTTGTTTTTTCCAGCGTAATGATAGTCAATGGAATGAGAAATCGAATGAAAGAAATTTCGTACAAAGTGGTTATTTAATGTCACGTTTCCGTATTTATGGTCGTGATTTTACATTTGTTAATCTTAGCTTACATACCGTACCATTTGAAGATATTAAAGAACTTGTCGAACAGGTTAATAATCAATGATTGACGAAATTTTTTAATCTTTTTTTCTTTTCAATTAATAAATTAATCAAATAATTTTAATGTAATTTTGTACGATATAAAATTATAAAATTATAATTTTAAAATATAATTAAAATTTCTATTAATTAAAATTTCCAAAATTTTATTATGTAAAATTTAAGTGTCAAAAAGAAAAAAAACATTTCGAATAATTTTAAATATGATATTTTTACAGCCCGAAACAACCAAAGCTGCACGATTACGAAGAAATCAAATTGATATTTTGCTTAGAGAGTTTGTTTTTCTTTTCATATCCGAAATTTACTGATTACTTCGATAATTATTACCGAAATTTATTGATTACCTCGATAATTATTACCGAAATTTATTGATCACTTCGATAATTATTATTCAATTTAGAAATAAAGATTTATATAGCAATAAAAAATAAAATTATCACATAGTTTACAAGTTACAAGTTATCTATTGAAAATTTATGAAATTTTTTGAAGAATATCTTTTGAATTATTCAAAAATGAAAAATGTATAGTTATAATTTAAATAATTGTAAGAGAAATATTTAGGATTGAATCGGAGGGATTAAAAGATGATTCAGTTCTTGTAGCTGGTGCTTTTAATGCCCAACTATTTGAAACACATTTACTTAGCGTATGTTTTTCTTACTTTTATAAAATTAATTTAAAAAATCTTTTGTCTTATTAAATTTAAAGCAAAAAAAAAAATTTAGCAAATAATTGTTTTCAATTTTATTAAAATTATTTATTTATCGAGGATATGGCAAATACTCAAAAAGCAACCAGTTATGCAAGAAAAAGTTCTGATGGCAGATTGGAAGGTATTGAACAGCGTGATCGTCGTGGACGAGTATATTTTAGCCTTTTATCATTTTGCTAAAAATAATCATTACATTGCTTACTTATTAGTAAAGATATTTGTATGCTAAAATTATAAATAGCTTAAAATTTTAAAATTTTTAGGAAAAATAAGTTATAATTTCAATTTGAAATATTTAGAATATGTATATATTTGAATTACTATATTTAGTTGCTAAGAGATTGTAAATTTTCAAGTTAAAATTTTGCAAAATTTTCATTTGAATTTAAAATTTCACTTAACTACTTTCTTGTTTATCCTTCAGGCTATTTTTTCTACTTTTTCTTTTAGTTATGAAATGATTTATTCAATATTTAAATTAATCATTAATCATTAAAAAAATTTATAATGCTCCTATACTTAATATTGTCGTATTGAAGAGTGTGCTAACTGTGGAAAGTCATCGTTTCGATCTTCATTCCATACATGATTGGTTCTTCCGCCTTGGTAGAGGACAAATGGTCAAAAAGTACAATGGTGAACTTGCACAAGTTGTTTTCGCTGGTAAATTACTGGAAGAATCCGTATTTTTCCAAGTAATCGTAATTTTTATCCTTTTATTCAGTAAAATTTTCATCCAATTAAATCTGAAACAATAATTATAATGTGTTTCCATGATTATTTATTCTAAACTGTGTTCTAAGTTGATTCATCCCTTATATAATCTAATATTCCTCAGAATCCACGATTCTAATATTTCACTGAAGTATGGATATTAAAAGCTGTCTATACATTTACAATTAATTTTTACAGCCATCACGCCATTATGGTATAAGTAAAGCGACAGGAAAAGAGGAATTCATGAAAAATTTATGCCCAGCCTGGGCTGATCGCGTATTGTATAATGAGAAATTGAGCGATTTATTCAGACATGTAAGTTTTACCAAGTAATCTAATTAAGGGGGAAATAGTTTAGGTTGAGAAATGAAATTGAAATTTTAGAACGATTATTCGTATTTAGCTTTGAAGTACAGTATGAAGCATACTGGCAAGCATATCAGAACGATATAAATGAATTTTGCCATTGATTTTAGACATCTCGAATATTCCTTTTGTTTCATTTTCCGTTTTTCTAGGATTCATTTTGCGCATCTGGTCTATACTATGGATTGGTAGCGGAGAAAAAATTCGTTGGACAACATAAACCGGTTGCTTTGCATGCTACAATATGCCTTAAATAATCAATTGTGATATGCCTCCAAATTCAGAAAATCTAATTCAGTTGCTTCCCTTATGTTTCCTAAAATATAAGAGGAAGACAACAAATTTACCAACCAATCAATCAGCTGATGAAATCATCCGTAATGAACGAACAAATTTCTTTCCAACTTTTGTAATGAACAGAAAATCTGTGAATACATTTTATTGTATTCTATTTATGCAAAAAAAGATGTGTGCACTGTTTCTATGTATTTGCGTGTGTAAAGCAAAATAATGAAACCTTTCTTTTACAAACAAATACTCCGTTCCTTTCCTTCAAATAATCCATTTTATTCTATCCTTTGTATAACATAGATTCTCTCCTTTTTTATTATATTGCTCTATTAACACATTTTCTGACATAATACAGCTTGAATGATGCATATCCCATTCCAAAAATCCAACAAACATCTGGAACAAAAAAAATGTTTTACCTATTATTAAATTTCTGCTTCATTCCTATTTTTGATAAAGTAATTCGAACTTCATAATGAAATAAAATATGTGTCCGCAAAGGTTTTATCACTGACGAATATATAGCAATTACACGATCATACGAAAAACTTTTGTTCAATAAAAAAAATTTTTTAGCTATTATAAGTTTGCAATATGGCATACCACCAAAGTCTTATTTATTTTTGAATCCGTCTTATGAAAATTTCCACAACTTTGCAAGTTTATAATTGCCTCTCTGTTTACCCACTTCTGTGATTGCCAATAACTAAAAATACTTTTTTAACAACATAGTCATACAAATATTTGCTATCACTTCAAAAAAATTATTTGAGCTAGTCAGAGAAAATCCAGTAAAAGAAATGAATCATAATCAATCGACACGAAATTCGTGCAGCAGCAATGATAATAACAATATTTCAACTATAAATTCTATCCACTATTAATCAGAAATAAATATTAGGTACACGACAGTGGAAGTTTTCAATTTAGTTGCATAACAAATTAAATACTTTACAAAGATATAACTTAAGAAAAATCATTTGAGCCATCAGCACTACTCCACACTTTTCAAACATTTACATTGATCAATAACCATTTCATGATCTTACTATTAACAACAGCAGAATTGTTAACCCAGAAATTCTATATTTGACATTTTTTAATTTGAGAAAAAAGGAATATACAAATCATTAATGAAATTTATGATGATTGAACTAATCTGGTGAATTTCGATGCCTGACTCTTACCGGTAGCTGTGAAGTACTCATAGCTGAATTCGTCGTACTATCGAAATACGATCCCAGTGAATCATTACTGCCCTCGGAACGTAGAGAAACATAACGAGGATTTCGTCTGTTGGATATTTCTTTCCATAACAGCGGTGCCAAACACAGAACTGCACAAAACATCTGCAATTCAAGAAACTCCAATAAATTTTCTTCCTTAACATATCCAAATTTCTCTAAATACTATCATGTCATATAATAAATCTAATTATAAAAATTTATCCAGATTTTAAAATATAAGTCACGCGAGTAAAATAATTAAATGCAATACCATAGCAATGAAGCCGTAGAAGACAGCTGTCCAACCAAACAGAGCTTTAATTTCTGGAATAAGAAGCTGACCAATCCCTGCACCAACACTACCAGTCCCATCTATGATACCTGTAACTGTACTCAGTGCTTCCAATGATCCTCTGATTTGTTCAGCCTTCCCTGAAATATAAAGTCTTTTGCTGGATATGTCGGACATTCGCAGAAGTGAAGTTTATCTATCTGGATGCACATTGAAAAGCGCTGCGAAATAAATAAAAGCTCACCAATATCGGCAGAAACAGCAGACGATATTAGATTAGATGGTCCACCGACAAAAAACCCGGTTAATGCCATTAGGAATGAATTAATCAAAAAATTGCTTGGTGAATCTAGAAAATATGATAACTCTGCTCACAAAACGATCAATATTTTCATTTAATTCATATATTTTCAAATCAAGAAGTTACCTAATCTTCACGTAACCCACTACATGCACCAAGCTAACTTTGACATGTCCACTGTTATGTCCTTTTTTGTTATCTCTTCCGCATATTCAGAAGCGTATAAATTGCTGAATATTATACTAAAATGGGTGAAATAAAGCTTAAAGCATACAACAATCACCCTTTCCACCCAAAATAGCAAATGAGACCATCAACTACAGCAGCAAATTTGAATAATTAGGACTTACTAGCATAAGCAAACAAGGAGCCCATTGAAAAAATTAGCAAGCATACCAAAACTGGGGTACGCGACGAGAAATGATCCTAAAATAAAGAAGATGAATTTTTCAGGATTAGAATCTCACAAATTATTGTTTTCAAAATAGTTTAATACATGTCCTTTGCAGATAGAAGTAAAAGTTCGGTAACTCACAGAAGCAATGCCAGCAACAACTGCAGCAACGATACTACCTACATCATACCATGATGATAACTCATCAGCAACAGATTCTTCCCAGCCGTAATGAGCATAGAGATAGAACGGTAACCAGAAGAAAAATGAATAATTAACCAGTTTGAGGCATGCATATGCCAAAGAGTACTGAAATATTTGAACGATATGATTAATATACAGATAGATTTTCAAAAATCCAACTGGTCTGTTTATTGAGAAACTTAAATCATGTAGAAACGCACTGCAATGACACCTGGAAGACACCAAGCTTGCCAAAAACTGATCGCCTTCGGTCGTTCCAAATCATCCGCAACAGAAATTACTGCGTTGCGCTCTATATGGAACGTATAACTTAATATTCATCTAAATGAATGTGTACTTCTAATCACCCGCCGTGTGATTGGAAGGTAGATTAAAAGGAATGATTAAACGGTTGACATCATTGAGTTTTTTTTAATCAAAAAATAGACACTCTCGAATAAATCGTACAGGGAAAAAAAACTAGTTAATATCAGTATGCATGTGCAATCAAATCTAATTAAATGATCAACAAATCCAAATATAATTCTGAAAAATACCGTGTCCATTTCGCGACGGCAAGAGATAAAAGATGAAAAATCCACCGAAAAAAAGCGAACAAGCATTTGCAGCAAACGAATACTGAAATTCGGTAAGCATAAAAATCTATTAAGATGTATTCAATGGTTATTAATTATCGATAGCTTTATAAAGGACAAATTGTTAGACAGTCACTAAAAAAAGCATAAAGCTAAGTCTTACGTACGATCACATTACAAACAGAAAAATGGTTGATAGTGAATGATGAAAATGAAGAAAATTTTTGGATCAGAAACGTTTCTACTTCACTATTTAATGACTCACTTCGTATCCAAACTGCAAGGTTTGAGATGAAACCAACGTGCCCATTATATTTCCAACTGAAGCGCATGCTGACCAAAGCCCCATTACAGCGCCACGACTATTATGCCCGAACCAATTACCCATAATCGAGATCTGTAATCGGTTCCATACTTCGGTACATGAGAAATTACGAGTGTCATCCTCCGTTAACTTACTTTTTAAAATCGTCTTCACAAAAGTAAAAAATAAAAAATGTAACATTTATATAAGACCAACTTAAGTCATAAGGATTTCTCTAAGGCAAACTCAAAAGCACTCAAAAAAACAACTACTTTGAAAATAACTCATAAACGAAGCGAATTTTCCAAACAACTCTAAAAAAAATACTTCAGTAGGCCAAGCAACAGACTGAAATAAACCACATGCAATCCATGTTGCGGCGTAAAATATAGGCGAACGAAACGTTAACCATTTTAGCATCCCGAACAAAAACACCTTCAAAAACAGATGTCCATATGTTGAAAAATTAATCAAGGTTATGCAGTTGATCATTTGGATTACTGATATAACACTCTCAATGCAACTAGAATTTGACGCTATGTCGAATGTAGCTATTTCAAACCAGTTTATTCTAGAATAAAGTATTTCAATAACACATTTCTCTTTTTATGTAGCTACCTTGAGCGCCATCAATTTATAAAACAATTTTTGTCTTCCTGAATTTCAGGCTAAATGCGGTATTTCGCGCCTTATGTTTCAGGAAGATTCGATTAATGATCAATAACACTATCAAATCACAAGAAATTTGACATATTAGTAAACTTACGGCAGTGGATGATGTCCACATACCAACAGCAAGTACTTTTGTCGGATTATAACGGTCTCCTAATGTGCCACCTACATAAAGGCCCTGAAAATAACAGTGCTAACTTCTCAAACATTTCTGAATGTCACCCGTATATTCTCCTAATATTCTTCATCTGTTAGTATCGTATCTGACAGCTTATTTTTGGGGACAAGAGACGAAATCAGATGAATCATCAATATCTTCCCGTGATTTCATCCCTTTTCCTTATTTTAACTGAAGATATTTCTGCAAACTCCTCAAAATAATTATTAATTTCTCAAAATACAAAAAAAAAAAAAGAAAAGAGATACACACCAAAGCATATGCGCCAAGGAATGCACAATCAAGGAATGCTAAGAATCCTTCTGCTGTATGTTTATCAGGAAATAATGGTTGCTCACTGGTGCTGTTATCAGTCCATTCGATGATAAGAGACGGTTTTACCGTACTCAGCGTTTTACGTGAAGCATGCACTAATGCATAACTAAAAGATAAATGAAATCATCAATATATTTCATACGTACTAATATCATAAACTAAAAATAATAGAAAAATCTAACTCAATTATTTTATTTCAACACTAGAACAATCATTACTATAACATTAATTAGTCATATAATCAAACTTTATGTCATTTTTTTTTGCATTTTCAATTAAATTTTAATTTATAGTTGAAATTAAAACTGCTAATCATTATCTATTTTTCGTTCAACTAAATTACACACCTTATAAATGTGAATGAAAAAACAACAAAATGAGAAGGTGTCCAAATTTCGTCACCAACCAAAAAACGTATAATACGAGCTAATATGCCAACTGGACGGCGATGCGCATCCATAATAAATCTCCACCGGCCAAAATAGCCACTCTACACGGTTCCGTGGTTATTTACGCGTCAATAAATTCATACTTGCCGTTTCGTTGTGCCACTCATTCCATTGTTATGTGTTATGTGGTTCATTGTTGACCAGTTGTTTCCGAGAATTTATACAATTCAACATTGATATTTATGAAATCCAATGCCACGTTTCCGTCTTACGCTCATTTTTTTACGTGAAATTTAAGCGTAGTTTTCCTTCCTGTTCACGTACGAATTTCGTATTCTTTCTTTCATACAATTTATACGTAAATAAGTACATTTTTAAAAGTTTTTATATGTGTAGTTTACACATAAGTTTACATGCCCTTTAGTTTCATAGTAGCAATTTGAAAAAGAAAAGAAAAGAAAATCAATCATACAATCAACAAAAAAGTGAATATCAGTTAAAAGGTATTATCAAATAACAATCCTAAATGCTTACACCCCATAATGAATCCCGAGATTTCTCTTAATGATTTTATGGTATAATGAATGTAATCAATCATTGACAATTTTTCTTTCTTTCTCCTCAGAAGAATCAACTAAGAAATGATTCATACAATAATTACCACAACATATATTTATTATTAATGTTGTTATTATTATTAATTATTAATTCTTATTATTAATTATCATTATTATTAATTATTATTATTATTAATCATTATCATTATTAATCATTACTATTAATTATTTATTATTAATGTTTATAATTATTTATTATTATTGTTTATTATTATTTATTATTACTATTTATTATTGTCATTTATTATTATTTATTATTGCTACAATTATTATTGCACGATTATATTTATATCGAATTCCTCAATTTAAGTTAATTATTTCACTGATTTTCCACTCTTCTTTTTTTAGAGAAGTAAACATATATCATTTCATTAAATGTGATAGCTTATCATAACTTCATTTATTATTATATGCAATTCGATTGTGCAAAATAGATAATGACAGCTTTTTTTTTTCAGAACAGTACTAAAATAGAAGAAAGGGCAAAGTTCAAAATTGAACAATTATGAAATTAAGAAATGAAATTATAAGATTGAAAGCAGAAAGACTTATGGTATAATTTTCATTTTTTATCAATGTATCAAATTATCATACAATTTCCTCATCTTTATTTCCTTTTATTTTTTAATAAAAGGAAAAAGTAAAATAAAAATCTAACTTTAGAATGAAATTTTATGCCACTGAATATTATTAAACAAAAGAAAAAGTTAAATTAATTAGATAAACTGACTACTAATTGATAAATTTTACAGAGACAAAGAAATATCATTTTGTCATTTGCAATTTAATTAACAAATCCGTATTTTCGTATTTCATAGTGGAATGGAAAACAATATATATATATATCATAATTCATCTTCCGGATTGCAATTTTCATCCACCGAATCGGTAATATCATAATCGAATTTATGGGTAAGCGGATGATAATATTTATGCCTATTTCTTAATAAGCGATACCTTTCTTGTCGGCTTAACATAATTAGAAAAATCAGAAATATTACTAGCGGTCCACCACATATAATTATTGTTAGAAACTGAAAAATAAAGAATGAAATGAATTATAATAAATTAAACTAAAAATTATAATTAATTAATTTATTAACTGAAAAAGTATTGATAATTTTGTGTTAATATTATTTGATAACGAATTATATAATAATTTCAGGATCAATAAAGATAATAGATGTTGAAAGTTTCATTCTTTATTTAAATTATTTTGCAAATTTTCTGAACCTAGAGAGGATCGTAATAATCTTTCTACCTAATAGCTAATTTTATCACTAAGTAGGAAAAAACAATACAGTGAGAAAATTATCATTAAAATATTTGAAATTTTTATAAGTGAAAAAAATAGGTATGATCATTAATAAAAGATGGAAAATTAGCAAATATATTAATTAATAGAAAATTATTAATAACAAAATTTCATTTATATAAGCTAATTATTGTAATAAGCTAATCATGATTTAAATAAATTACATAAATTTATATAATTTTCCCGTTTAAAATACTCAAAACTATTCCATTGTTTCATTTTTAAAAACTTTAAAAAAAATCGTTAAATCTGTTAAAATTAAAATTAAAAGTTAAAAATCAAATTTTACAAACAAACAGATCAAAAAACGTTGAATAAATTTCGTCCTTATCTGTCATCTAATTATTTGATAATTTTAATTTAAGAGATATTTTATAATTTTCAAAGAAATTAAATTACTTTGATTTCCTTAGTTGATAATGAAGGTGTTGTTGGCATTTTTAATACATCTATCATATGTTGTAAGGTACCATTATTTGGTGCTGGTATTACACCCAAAATATAACACATCAATGGATATAGGTCAAGATTGTTTGCTGTTCCAACAATCTATTCAAAAGAAGAGAATATTTAATAATTTAAATTTATTGTGTATTTTTTTATTTTTAATTTCGGTGCTTAAATTTATTATTAAATTTGATAATCTTTAAATGAAATATGATATGATAACAAAATGATAAAGAAGAAAAGATAACAAACAATTTCAAACAAATTTTAAAATACACAAATTATTTTATAAATATATTACATATAATATTTACCTGATAATTTTGTTTAAACATTGGTCCTTTCATTATTAAAATAGATTTCATTGTCCAATGATTTGGATTCATTCCATGCGATGAAAAAGAAAACGGTTGCGAAATTTCTTGATCCTAATTAATAATAAATAACATAATTAATGGAAAATTAAATAAGCTGAGAAAAAAAATTAAAAGAAAAATACTTACACTATGTGAACATTTAATACGAACATTATATCCGGGTTCAGGTTCAAGTAATATATCACCAATTTTATCATTCTTAGAATATCCATATTCTACTGGTACATCCTGAAAATATTGTATTGTAAAGAAAATAATTGAAATTTCAACTTCAAAACTTTTTTAAAATGAAAAATTAAATGAACAATTCTATTAATTATTTTAATTAAAATTAATTAAAAATTTTAATAAATTTTGGCAAAAAAAAAATTCCTGATAAATTTAGTGATAAATTTCATTACGGTAACTTTTATTATTGCCTAATTATATTAGAAAAAGTCGAATAATAAATGGTACATTTCATTCATATTCATTTAATTCAAATGTTAATCGAACTTATGATGCAAAAATTATTTAATCTAATTTTTGATAATCTATCAATTTTAGATTAAAATTATCAATGGATAATTTTTTAATTTTTAAATGAGAATTTATTTACTTGTTTATAATATACTTTGATACCATAATGACCATCTTTAATAACTTTCTTTAAAGTTGAATAAATTTGATGCTTTCGATCGGTATTTTTAACATAAATCATTCGATCACCAAATACAAGTCCATCAATATTGATCACTTCTATCAAGCATAATTCATTTGATGCACCTTCAATCTACAATGCTTATAATGATATTTACAAAAAATAAAAATTAATAAAGGTGAAGAAGAAAGAAAAAGAATATTTTAATTAATTAGAAATATTATCATAAATAGCATAATTATTTGATAAGAAGATAAAAAAAGAGATTGAAATATATCACTTGACTGTTTTCATTTTAATAATTTTATTTTATGATGAACAAAAAATTTTGAAATAATGGTAGATAGTAGTAGCAATAATATCATTAATCTAATAACAGCAAAAATAATTAATAATAATTAATAATAATAATGATAATAATAATAATTAATACTAATAACAATAATAATAATAAATAATAATAATAATGATAATAATAATAAATAATAATAAATAATTAATGATAATAATAATAATGATTATAACAAATAACGGCAAGAATAGAAGGAACGTTTTAGCAATTCTAATTTAATACATTTTGTGAAATTGTTGAACGTTTGCACTTAAAGGTAATGAAGAAGGGATTGTTATTAATTATTGAAAAAACTAAACGAAGGTAAATGGGAAAAGAAGAAAATTAAAAATTACTTTTTCTTAAACTTTCTGTTAGACTATTTAATCTTTCGCTTTCTTTTAATGAATGATTGATATGCAATAATTTAACAGTTTGTTTTTTCGGCAAAATAGGAAAATGTAATTAATCAAATATAATTCAATTATTTATATTTGTCAAAAATTACATTAAATTTTTTAAAATTACGCTATGATTGAATAACAATTATATATAATTAATAATAGTAATTAAATAGTTAAAACAAAAACTATATCATACATAAGATTAATGAAAGATAAAAATTGGAGAAAAAAAGTGGAAATACCTCAGCATGTCCATGATCCGATGTTAAAATAATATTTAATCGTTTCAATAGATCTGGATTCTTTTCTAACTTATCATTGATATATTTGACTAATAAATCCATCTCTTTCATCTTTCCCTCAAGTTTACCATTTTTAAATCCATTAAAATGTAGGAAATGATCCGGTTCAGAAATATACCTTCAAAGATTATATTCTAATATGTTTATCACTATCATTAACTTCTCCTAATCATTTATCATTACATTATCATTTTCATCGTATTATCCTTATACACCAAATAATGATCATCGATTTATGAGTTTCTCTCATTTAGCCAAAAATTTTCGTCGAATTTATAAGCTTCTTCCTAGTGATTAATTACTCTCTCAATTATAATTAATTTATCTTTCGAAATTTCCCTAATTTAGTAAAATAGCAATAATATCATAAATTAACAATATGAAATAATAATCTTACCAGGCAATAAAATTGTAAGGATCTTTTTCACGCGTAAATAATTCCACAATTTCATCAAAATCTTCCAACCATTGAGTTAAATTCTTATATTTCAACCATGGCCTGATATTTTTGATATGATAATAATTAATTATACAAAAATTACAACAATTAATTGCACAAAACTAATTAAACTAATTTAAATCAAACAAATAAAAATAAATGAATTAAAATTGAAAAACCGATATATGAAATGGATATAAATGAAAATGGATAAAATATTAATTAGTAAACGAGTGAATATTTTTCAGTAGAGATGAATGGAATTATTATTACGTGTTTATATCTAAGTGGGTAAATAGAGAAACAACAAGAAATAGAATGATTATTTTACTTGTGTAATGTTGGCTTATGTGGTGCCGATGGCCAATGTCCACTTCCTGTTGGCCAATACATCGTAGCTGAACGTCTTCCATAGCCACCACGTTCATTGGTAAGCCATATTGGTTCACCATTATAAAAATGTCCCATTAAGGAATTATTCACTGCTCCGATTTTTTGTGTTGAATTGAATAAATCGAACCTTTACTATTATCAAATATCATATGATATATTTAAGAATATAAAATTAAATTAATTTTAAGTGAGAATGAAATTTGAAATTTAAATTTTAAACCAAAATTAATAATGCAACGATGTAAGAATTTCGCAAATAAGCAAAACTATATAAAGATAGTATAATAATTTCAATAATATTATATGAATTATAAATTTCGGCAGATAATTTCAATAAGTTTTAATTTTAGAAAATCTATTAGTAATTTTATCAGATAAAAACTTCGTGATGATTTTTGATAATGAACGAAAAATAACTGTTAATAATTTAGTTAATAGTAAATTTTATTATTATTTTTAAGAAATAAATGATAATTTTGATAAATCGATAAGTTGATATAATAATGATGCATTTGTTGATTAAAAGTTTTAATAATCGAATAAGTCATTTCGTGAATTAAATGGCAATTATGATAGCTGATAATTTTTCATAGCTAATTAAAATGATGATAATTATGATAGCTTTATTATAATTTTGATAATTATGATTAAATGAGATAATTATGATAGCTGAATAATAATTTTTCATAACTAATAGATAATATTGATCAAAGAAAAAATTTATAATTAGCATTTCTTCTCTCATCCCTTTTCTCTCTCTCTCTCTCTCCCTCTCTCTCTTTTTCACTAATTAATTATTTAATGAATATTCAAATAATATGTACGTCGTATTAGTGGTAAAATCGTGAAAATAATTGCCAACAATTCCATGACTTTCAACCAAAAGGCCTGTTGCTATTGATACATGATTTGGTGCCGTATAAGTGAGATACTGTGGACGACAACCATCTTTAAAATATAAACCTATAAAATTCAAAATTTTCCATTAATATTTTTTAAAATGATATTAAACTTATTTCGTGCATTTTTTTTTTTTTAGGCCTGTTACTATTGAAATAAAATTTTTGAAATTATTGATTGAAAATTTATTTAAACTCTCTGTATGATATATTATTGTAATATAAGAATTTTTCAATTACTCTTTCTTCAAATAATTTTTTAAAAAGATATTATTATAATTTTTCGTGTGATACTATTGAAATTTTAACTTAGATAATATTTTTTTTTTTTTTTAATTTATATAAAACAAATGAAATGAAATGATTGAAGAAAATTTTCTTCATGGAAAATTCATTTACAATTAATATAATTATTGAATAAAATATTATTTGATTTGTATTTATATGAAATAAAATATGAAAAATAATTTTTATTCTTTTTTTAAATATAAAAAAATTTTTTTTAAATAATTTAATAAATTTATTGTTAATTAATAAGTTTATTTACTTATTAAAGTTTTTTTTTTAAATAAGCTTATTACTTACTACTTATTAAAGTTTTTAATAAGCTAAATTATCAATTTATAAACTTATAAGTTTACTTACTTATTATTATTAATTATACTTATAAGGTAAATTATCAATTTTTAATATATTTTAAACGTTATGATTTAATTTGAATATTTTACATACAAATGATAATTAATAATAATCATAATAATAATAATAATAATAATAATAATAACAATAATAATTAATAATTAATAATAATAATGATAATAATATATTCAATATAGACATATAGTAAAAAAATTTTTAAAAATAATTTAATAAATTTATTGCTAATCAATAAGTTTATTTATAAGCTAAATTATCAGTTTATAATATATTTTAAACGTTATGATTTAATTTGAATATTTTACATACAAATGATAATTATAATCATAATAATAATTATAATTAATATAGACATATAGTAAAAAGAAAATGAAAAATTATGAAAATAAATAAACCTTCGGTAGCAAATTTCCAAATATTTGGTACAAGAGTTGCATTTAATAAATCATACCGAAAACCATCCATAGAAATAAGTAAAAGTAACGGTTTATCATTTAATGTATCAACAACCATACTTAACCATGTCCCATATAATATAACTATAAAATATCTTCCATTTCCATCTAATTGATATTTTGTAATAAACATTTTTCTATTATGAAATTTGTTTTTATTTATAGCAATTTGTCTGCAATAAATTCATTTCATATTATTCATTTTATTTTATCATTTAATTTTAATTGAACTAATTAATTTATACAGTTGCATAAATCGCATAAATAGTATAATTCAATAATATCAATTTTTTACAATAACAATCGAATATATTAAAAAAAATAGCGATCGAAAAAAGGGTTAGAAATCATTATTTTACTTCTTTTTCCGATTGAATAACAAAATTTTACAACTATAAAATTACATAGCATTAAATGATAATTATATACAATTATAATTAGATATGTCGATATAGCGTAAACAGATATATGCTTTATACATCAATAGATAGATACGTATATGTGTAAACATATAATTTATATACAAATGATAATGCGCACACATACACACACACACACACACACACACACACACACACACACACACACATACACACATACACACACACACACACACATATCCCAGTTAATATAATAAGATTCACTATCCTTCTACTATGTTGAAAAGATAACTTTTTTTCCATCCTA
Organism: Cercopithifilaria johnstoni; assembly: GCA_916381525.1. Classification (NCBI taxonomy): domain Eukaryota; kingdom Metazoa; phylum Nematoda; class Chromadorea; order Rhabditida; family Onchocercidae; genus Cercopithifilaria; species Cercopithifilaria johnstoni. The sequence goes on from CAKAEH010001993.1 coordinate 17,742, forward strand.
TTGTTTTAATTCTCATTAAATCAATATTATGTGTGAGTGGAAAAAAAGCTGAATGAATGAATTTTATTCTTTTTAAAAATTTTTTTCGATTTTTTTTATCATCCATAATTTCATCTTTTTCTCCCTCTTTCTCTCCTTTTCTCCTTCTCTCTCTCCTTCATATTTTTCAAAATTTCATTTTAGTAATTCAAAAATTATCATAATTAGAGAGATTGTTGAAAATTGAAAAATCCGGAATATATAAAGAGAAGGAATAAATACCGTAATCGTAATCATCTGCTAGAACGAATTGTTTTATTTAGTGAATTTTGTAAGGCGGAATAATCTATGAACATTTATTTATAACTATGATCGTCATTTTATAACTATGATTAATTAGATCCAAAGTATTACTTATAATCAATTTACTAATGTAATAGAAAATCAAGCAACATTTGCGTTAATTTTATTATTAGAGATTAAAATTCAATTGCTTACATCATTTTACTATTATCATTAAAATTAAAATGTTGCTTGCGTCATTTTTATTATTATAATTAAAGTTAATACTTGCGTCATTTTACTTTCGTCATTAAAATTAAAACAAATAATTGCGTCAATTTTACTGTTACAACTAAAGTTAAAATAATTCTTGTATCAATTAATTGCTATGATTAAAATTTAAAACAATACTTCGTGTCATTTTTTACTGTTATGATTGTGGTAAATAATACTGTAAGAAAGTTGGGAATTTTCAAATTAAGTAATTATATTGATAATGATAAGAGAAATGATATGAATTTATTTAACAATTTGCAAGAATCTTTTTTCATCAAAAAAACAAAAGATGTATTGAGGTAATTAAGTTAAGTTGTTGAATTGAAATCAAGAAGATGTATTGAGGTAATTAAGAAAAAAGATGTATTGAGGTAATTAAGAAAATTGTTGAATTGAAAACAAAAAGATGTATTGAGGTAATTAACGAAGTTATTGAATTGAAATCATAAAGATGTATTGAGGTAATTAAGAAAATTGTTGAATTGAAATCATGTAAAAATTTAGCCAAAGAAAATCAATGATATATTTTGTGATAATTCGATCCAATATCACCAAATGATCGGGAACAATTGATAAACAGCTTTAATGATTGGAAGAAGTTGAACGATAAGAATGATAAGAATTTTCATCTCTTTCATGATAATCTCGAAATTATCAATCATCCTCTTCCATCCTTCTTTCTACGTCATAAAGTGATGTATTATGCTAAGTGTTAATGTAATGAAAAGTCATTTACGAATTAATCAAAGTTTAAAACTTATCAACAATTCAATAATTTATCTTTTCTTTTTCATTTGCTTTTTCAGGGGATGAATCATCATGGCTAACTTGTCTGTTCATTAAGCAATTAATTCTAAGTTAATCTTTTGGAAAAATCTATTCCACATTTCATTTTTTGAAACACGAAGTTAAATGATATATATATATATATATAGTAAATGTATATATAGTATAAAAATATATAGTAAAAAAATATATAGTAAAAATTATAT
>CAKAEH010001994.1:0-19250 GCA_916381525.1 Cercopithifilaria johnstoni
AAAAAATTGAAGTTGGAGACGTCATCTATATTGAGGCGAATAGTGGAGCTGTGAAGGTTTGAACTTCGTCTTATTATTTTATTTTTATACTTTCTTTACTTTTTGCCATATATTATACTATTATATTATACTTTGTTAACGTTACTTATTTATTTCATAAACTATATTACATTATACTTTATTTATTATACTTTTTGTTATTATTATTATATATATTATATATTATGCTATTATATTATACTTTATTAACGTTACTTATTTATTTCATTAATTTGCATATTTTATCTTTTCTTTGACAATTTATCGCTTAACAAATAATATAATAGGATGACATCTTTTTTTTTCCATGTTAAATAAAATTTTATGATTTATATTTTAATGATTATATATATATATATATGTATTTATTTTTATAAATTTTTAAAATTAAAACAATTAATCTATCTAATCATTAAAATTGAAAATGATTAATTGGTGAAGAGATAAGAAAAGAAAGAATAAGCATAATTATCTTTCATCTTACAAAATCATCTCATATATCATTTCAAAATGGTATATGTGCCAGCCGTTTTTCATTTGCAAATGCGACGATACACATAAACGAAAAGTTGTCGAATTTTTTGCAAATCGAAAATCGACTTTTCTTTTATATGCTATTCCGTTTTCTATTTGATATATTACTATAGCTAAATTTTATTTTCATTTCGTTAAAATTGAATTTAAACCACGCCCAAATGTTTACATAAATGAAATTGAAAGAGGAAAGTTTTTTGTTCACCTCTTTGAGTTTTGTTGAACATAAAACTACGGATCAATTAAAATTATGGTTATGTTTTTTTTTGTTTTATTGGGATTGGTTAGATATTTCAGGAAGAAATTTAATAGTGTTAATTAATTCAGGTTGAACAGGTGTAAAATTTTTATTCTTTCTTAATTCATTCATATTTAAATGTTAGAGTGAGAGAGAGAGAGAGAGAGAGAGAGAAAAAAGAAAGGAAAGCAGTTACATATTTCAGGAAGAAATTTTAGTAATATTAAAACTATACCTTTTCATCTGATATATTGAATTCAACCTACACATACACACACACACACACACACACACTCACACACACATACATATATAATTATTTTCTATTGCTAGAAATTAACAAACCAATAAAATACCTATTTATCATTCGCGAAGAGCTCTATGATTTTATTCTTAATTATCCTTCAATCGTCATGTTATATGAAAAAAATTTTTATAGCTTCATTTTGTAATATTTCGTAACTCACAAATTTTCAATGGCCACTTTTTTCCCTGTTGAAAATAAATTCCGAAAAATTTTATTTTTTGATTTTGATTTTGAAATATATGTTGTTCTTTCATTTTTCTTTTTAATTAATCATCGTTTTGTTTCATTAATTTTATATAATACTACTTATTTTCTTTTTCATTACTTTCTATAATATCCTTTGAATATTTTATCATTTCTTTCTAACATTTCATTTGATAAAAATTAACAGTAAATTTATCACTTAAAAAAAAAATTTCCAATTTTATGAATAAATTTTGGATGATATTCTTTTGATTCATTGAAACCTTCTGATTGATCATCTTTGATAATATATATATATATTCATTTTTCAACAACAACAACTACAAAAAATGAGAAAACAAGATTTTCTTCGTTTTTACTTCTCCATCCTACTAATGTGCTTTAGGGAGGCATGACTTATTTGTTCATTTTTAAATTTCAACTTGTCTACTTCTTCTAATAATCATACTTTCATATTCAAAACGAAGACCATCATATCGTAGGATTAATTGATAATGTTTGAAAGAAATAATCATAGCAAAAATTATGATGTTATTATTTTTATTGTTGGTGAAGTATTACTTATTTGCTGAAAAGAATTTCAAGCTTTCATTTCTTCTCTCGTAATTCTTTATTTTTCAATTTTGTAATATTTAAATGTTTGAAATTTCAACCATACTTCTTTTTGTCTTTTTATAATATTGCTTATTTTTTGTAGCGCTGTAATAATCTATCAACTTATTTATTCATTTTTAATTTTCATCTAATTTTTTCTAACCTTAATTCTATTCTCTGTTTATTGTCTTATTCAGAAATTTTAAATGCTATTTCAAAAAGATACTACCTTCTTTATATTCATTTTTAGATGATTTTTAGATGATGAATTATCAAAGTGACTGATGAAATTCTATATTTCTACTGTATAAGAAATTAACTAATTTTCATTACAATATTTCTATTAATAGCAATTAAGATTATCATATGTTTACCGATTCTACTTTCTAGTTTTTCAAATTTATGTTTTAACGCAGTTGAATTAAGTAAATTATGAAGTGAGAAAAAGAAAGATTAAAGATTTAATATGAAAAGTATTGTGATTTAAGAATTGGAAGATGGTTGGCATCAATTGAATTTATTTGGAATTAAAATTGGGATCGATTTTTTGCAAATTTTTTGTATTTAATTTTTCTCAAATATGACAAATTAATTCGTTTGTATTGTATTTTTGCAAAGAAGAAAAGATATTGTTTAAAAATTTAATTGTTTAAATTTTGTTACAGCTGGGACAGTACAGGCTGTGAATCCGGTATCGTATTACACGATAGAAGTAGTGAGATCAGTGAAGCATCACAGGATAATATTTTGGATGAAGTTATAAGAGGTGCTAATTGGTAAGTTTCATCATCATTATTATCATTTTTAATAATTATTTTCAAATTTTTTGCTGAAAATATTGAAATATTGTTTAGGCATTTATCATAATTAATTGTCATTTTCAATTAATTTAAACACTTCTAACTTTTAATTAGTAAATAAATGACTTTTCATTATTGAGACATTAAAAAGTTTCGCTTATTAATTCTTATAACGAATAATTAACGGAAAAACAATAATGCACTTGTAAATTTTTAACTTCTGTAATTATAATAAGCATGCTATTGGTGTAATAGAGATTTTGAAATTTTTGCAAATTTATTTTTTAATTGATAAAGTGAAATTTGGATTGTTAGTGTGTGCTGCTGTATACACTTTGAAATAATGGTTATTGTCACTGAAATATCTCTCTCAATTTATTTTATTTCCTTTGAAATGGAAAAATTTTTATTTTATTTGATTCAAGATGAGATATATTGATAGAGATATATTAAAAGATACGGTAGCACGAATAGTTTCCAAGCATAATGGATGATTTATGATTAGTGAAAATGAAGCTTTCCTTTTTTTTTATGCCTAACTTTAATTGAAATTTAGAATTATCACATTGTATTATATTATCGATAGTTGGATCAAATTTAAGAAGCTAAGTAGGCTTTTATCCATCGAATGATTTGTTGAAAGAATATAGCTCTTAACAAATAAGCTTTAACTCATATTTCCAATGTGCTATATCGGAAACCACATTCATATCTACCTTGAGAGAGAGAGAGAGAGAGAGAGAGAGAGAGAGAGAGAGAGAGGGAGCATTAATGATGATTGAAAAGGAAGGAAGTAAGGGAGAAAGGAAGCATTTGCTGTATTTAGTTTAGTCAATTATTATTAAAATAGAGATTGATGAAAAAGATTAAAGAGGGATAGAATTACGTGAGAAAATAATTTCGAATAAAAGAAATTTCAGCAGTCTTAGTTTTGCAAAGAGTAAATTTAATGAATTTTATTCATTTGAAATTAAATTTAATTTTTAATATTTATTTTAGGCAATGAATTGATTGATATTTATTGTATAAGTAAGTTAAGAATAAGTTAAATTTCGAAATTATAAAGGAAGAAGAAATCAATAAATTGAATATTTCACCTAATGTATCAATTATTTTTGTTATTAATGAATTCCATTAAAACTATTTCTAAATTTCTTATATATATTTTTTTTGTCTTAAGTTTGTAAATTTTAAATATCATTTTGCCTGTAGCAGCATTATAATTAGAATTGAGGAAGAAAAGAAAAAGATATCTGCGCATAAATTATGATGGTTGAAATTTGATTGCTTGGTAAGGTATTTTTTCCTCTTTCACATTTCTCGATCTCTTTTTCATATGACAATTTAGAGGGAAGGGAATTCATACGTGATCTCGTCGATTTTACCTCAATACATCAAATATCATTTAGGTCACAATATTTATAATCACTCTTACTATTTAACAAGAATATTTGACGAAATCTATTTACTACTATCGTACTATTTGAATGTGTATATATGTTATATACACCTTATACACCTTATAAAATTATTTATTATAAAATTATTAATTATTTCAAAATATTTGTTAATTTATTTATTTATTATTAATTTATTCAATTATAAAATTGTAAAATTAATTATTACAAAAAAAATTGTTACATACATCTTAGGCATTAATTATTTCAAAGAAATTGCTAATATTTCATTTTGAGTTAATTTTTATTTAGTTAAAATTTTTTGGGGAAAAAAAAATATAATGAATTAATTAATTATCCATTAGTGGATATAAGCATGGAAACTCTATGAAATCAGGTGAACTCATGTAAACATATGCGCAAATGAATAGTTTTTTGTTAAAGTTTGCTATTCATTTATGGATATGTAAAAGAAGGTGAAATTTTTGAATGAAATAAATTTTTAAGATAAGATTCAATATTCTGAAAAAATTCCTGAATATAAATGAAAAATTAAACTTCAAAAGTTTTAGGCATAAAAAATATGAGATTTCATTAACAATATTTCTAATTAATGAGAAATGATGAAAGGGGTTAATTGAAATTCATGTTTTTATGAAAATGAAACAACGAAAAGGAAAGTATTAAAGGAATAGTGTCTAGAAATTATTATTAATTTTTCAACGAATTTCAACGAACGAATATTAAAATTGATGAAAATTTTCATTTCATTTAAATTTTTGCCGATACGTTGAAATTATGGAATGGCCTTACAAGAAATTTTTTTTGTATGAAAATTTTTAAAATTTTCCTAATTTTTAGTGTCACAACAACAGCAACAATGTCTTTGATAAATGCGGATAAAATTAATGAGGGTATTATAAGTACAAATGGATGTAGCAATACTGACTCAGGGAAAGCTGAAACGGGTGCATTCCGTCCAGTTACCAGAAGACGTTACATTCAGAATGAATCGAATCAGGTGAGTAAAACTTTAATACGGATTGTTTTTCCTCTTTTGTTATCTTTCTTATTTTCTTTATTATTTATATTTTGCAACAGAGTTGAAATATGGTTGAAATATGTATGTGTGTGCGTGTGTGTGTATGTGTGTGCGTGTGTGTGTATGTGTGTGCGTGTGTGTGTGTGTGTGTGTGTGTGTGTGTGTGTGTATTGCTATATGAGAAATTTTGATCAACATGAGATAATGTTGTTTTTCAGTCATATATAAATTTTTTTAATTAAATTAATTTCAAAATTTTTCTGCGGTAAGATCAAACCTTTAATATTATATCATAATATCGGTACCATTTGAAAAATTGAGAAGTAAAGATAGTTCATAATCCTTCTTCTCATCCTTCTTTCTGAGAAGTTCTCCTCGAGAGTCCTATTACAAATTGAAATATGATTCATATGTATTGTGTTTTAGGAAATCAAAATTTGATTCACTAAAGACACATATACATTGTTATAATTTTATCTCTCATCTTTCCGCCTTATACTTCGATTCTATCGCTGTCCTTTTTCTTTTTATTACCTATAAAAGTTCTTGTAAATTATGCGCAGCAGGTGGTGGTTGGATAGTGGTTTGAATGGTAATGAATAAGTTGAATGGTTACATTTTGTGACAATTGACATACCATTCTGGAAAATATATATCCTGTTTATTCTGCAATCATCATCCGCTTTAAAATTGCCATTGAACACAAAATGTCATCCATCTCTCATCGTGAAAGTATAAAGTAGCCTCGGCTGACTGACTGATTGGTATGAAATTTGGTGAAAAATAATTTGAAGGGAAAAAAGAAGAAGAAAGAAAAGCTTTGAGATGACCGAAAATTTTAAAGATAATTTTAGATTTGAAAAATTAGAATTTGTTCTCTCAAATATACCGCAAATTTCTTTCAAAAATTTTAATTTTTATTATCATGTTAAATTATTTTTGCTTATCACTGTATATCACATTAGTGGTAAATGATCGATGATATATACACCTTTTATGCTAACTTTTTAAGCTTTCTTTGTTAAATTATTATCGAAGAATGAATGCTTCATGTGATCCGAATAACTTAACTATTATTATAATGAATCCTGAACATGTCAAATATTTCCCTTACCCTTTCATCGTATCTCCCACTGAATCATGTCCTAAATCATCAATTCCATATCATTCAAACTTATTCAGGTTATGATTCTTTTTTCATTGCAATCAACAATGCGAAATTCATCACATTGTGGTATATGATCGATGATATATATACATACATTAAGTCTAAAATTTTTGTACTTTTGACTTAACTTATCAATCATGATTCTTACAAGATTTATCATTATAATTTATAATCGTGTATCATTAATCAACTTACTATTAGTCATGAAGCTTTTCTAAAGCAATTTTTGATAATTTTCATTTTCATTTTTTTTTCCAATAGAAATGACATGATGTTGATGATTGTTATTGCCAGTAGCGGCAGCCTATTGTCTAGCCTTTAGTCTCTTTCAATTTTTAAAGTTATAAAAATAGTACCGTCGAGCTCTTTTTTATCATTCGTTCATAATCGTTAATTATTGTTTGTCCTTCAAATCTTTCCTCAATTTCAAATTTTATTCCTGTATTTCAACCATTACGGCCATTTTTAGCTTTTATAAAAAAAGTTTTACGAAATTAGACACCGACCGATAGGTGATGCAGGTAATAAAAAATTTTATCTTTGACAAAAAATTTCACTGCTCAAAAATGTTTTTCTCTTTTCCGTTTCAGTCTGTCTATGTGAATTTCATTTCTTTTCGCTATTTCTTCATCATAACTCATTATGTCTATTTTATTTAGAAGAAAATAACTGTTATCACATTATCACATTGTGATTAGATATTAGATTCACTGATTACTTTATGATTGAAAGGTATTAATTGTAAAGAGATATTAGTTGCAAAATTAGGTAGGTATAAAGAAGTAAGTTTTCAAGGAAATGGATCATCTAATTGATAGCAATGACTAATAGAGGCGAGTTTCATATTGCATTTAAACGTTTCCAACGTTTCCATTATTACAGTAGGAAATATCACTAATCGGATTATGAAATAAAATTAGGACATAGAAATTTATGAAGCGGTTTTTCTCATCCGTCTTCTATATTCATCACTGTTTTTTTCTGATAAATATTCTTTTATTCTAATTTTCTGCCTTTAAAATAAAGTAATAAAAGAACTAATTAACAATAATTAATTACTTAATTTGCTTATTTTCTATTTATATAAATTTCCATATAAAAACGTATTGTTTTTTCTTTATTACAACAAACGAATCATCCAAATTTAGCAGAAAGAAAAATATTTTCAAGCAATATGTAAGAAGTAAGCGTTGTTAAAGAGGAGAATAGAGATAAAAAGGATTAAAAAATACTACAATTTGTTAATTTATATGGAAGTAATTCTTATTTTCTCTATCAATTTTACTTTATTATCAATTTTTTATCCATCATAGCCGAAATTGCCTAAGTTTGAAATCCTGAAAAACTGGACTGTTTGAAAAATTATTTGTTAATGATCATATCACAAGTGAAAGAGTGAGAGGAATGTATAGTGAATTATTGGTAAAAGAATATTTTATATTTCTAAAATTTCATAAAATTTAACATTTATAACTTCAATATTAATATATCAATATTATACTAATTTTGAATTTTATTTTAGGATTCTGAGATGATGATGATTAACAAAAATATTGCATTTGATTTAGTACTTAGCAATCATAATCATCTTCAACAATTACAACAACCAGTAGTAACTCATGGAATAATTGGTGAGAAACGTCGTTACGAAAGTATCGCATCAAAATTTCGTTTTGCTCGTGAAACTCCTAAATCACCATCCTCTCCAATAGCTACACGACTTCGTAGTTATAATAGTAAGTTATTACTTTATTTTGGTTGAATCATTGACGTAATATAGTTGTTTAAAATTTTTTTTTTGCAAATAAAATGTAAACAAATTTAACTTGCTAAACAACGATCGTTCGTTCAAAAGCGGAAATTGTCAGTAAAAGAGAAGTTAATGAGTGTTTCCCATCGTATAGCGGCGGGTTAGAAGGAGGAAATTATTTGTTATTCCTGTTTTAATATGTTAATTTTATATATGTCCCATCTTTTGAAAGCGGAAAGATGTGACAACTGGTATTTATTTGTATGCTTCATTCAAAGAGATCTATGCAAAAGGAATCAACACATTCGCTTATTTATGCGCTCATGCTTACATTACAATTATTAAATGACTTATCGTATCTTGAATGATACGGGAAACTTTATCCTAATAGTTATCGCTTATTGCTTTATATATATATATATATATATGATTGAATACATTTAGTTTGTTTTACTAAATATTCTGGTTCTGCTACAAAATATCCACTAGTTTTTCTTTTTTCTGCATTTGAAAAAACATTTCATGAATACAAGGAAATGATATGTAAATTAGAATATTGATATGAATTAATTTATTGGGATATAAGATACAGAAGAATATTGTATTAGATAGTGGTAATGGTGATAGTACACGTGAGACACTTGTTGCGGCACGTCGACAACCGGTCAAAGTGATTATTCACAATCCTAGCGTTCGTCGTTCCTCACTAGCTTCTACAACAGCCAACTATCACAATCATCAGCAGTCGAACAAAGCAGATTATGCTAATGAATTAGATGCATTGCCTACGCATCCATTAAAACGTGGCCGTATGATTAGTAGCGGTCGACCTTCGTTGGATTTCGAAAAAATGCGAGAGGTTGGTTAAATCAACTCATATCAACAGTGATAAATTTATGAGTTAAAATTATAAATTTCGAAATTACAATGAAATCAATAAAATTAAATTTTATTCAAGTTTTTTTCCTCTCGAGGCAGTATATATTGAACGGCTGTAATCTTTTAATTCTTTCTCAAAATTGGAATAATTCTTTATCTGTTTAGATTTGAGAATAAATTTCATTGATAATCCCACCATTGTTTTGTACTAGATATGGTAATATAAATAAATAGATAAATATAAATTGCGATATGAGATAGTTCAGCAACATAAATCAGTGAAAGAGATAGAATGATGAATTGACTTACCTGATTTATTGATCATTTAATATGATACCGAAAATAAGACTTGAAAATAAACATTTTTAAAATTGATGAAAATTATGAAATTTTATTCTGAATAAATATCCTTTCATTATTTTTATTGTAGCGCTTAGTGGTAAGCAATGTTTGCGGCATTGGATCTCAAGAATTTGTCGATTCAGCAATGGGTAATAGTGATAAAGATATCGAAAAACGAAAAGTAAGCGCTTTATTTTGTTGAATTTTGTTGTTTCAAATCCTTGAAACTATCCATCCATTTTTTAAAGTTTCAATTTTTTCGTCATATATGAAATTTTCTTCTCATTAGCGATTAGATAAATGTGATCTAATTATGATTTATGTGATTACAATGATCTGATTGGTTTGCGCATCCTAAATTTAGCTGAAATTTGTCTGATGCATTTTGTGGTTTCCTTTACTGAGCTTAGATATCTTTTATCATGTATCCTATTACATTCCCACTTTTCTTCAGTCAATATCAATTAGGTTTAATAGATGGATGTGATGAGGATTCGATCGTATTTTGGGAATGTTAGCAATATATTTCCATATTGCATATTTCTAGGCATTGCATTAGTACTTTCAGGATTTTAATATTTTTGCAGTAATTTTATTCTTTGTCTTTTTTCCTTTTTTACTCCTATCTTTGTACTTTATAGTATTTTAAAAAAGTTAATATTTTTTGCAGCAAGATTGGGCGCTAACAACTTTTACCTCTGCAGGACGTCGCTGTCCACAGCACCAACAGGTGCGCTGCCAACAAGCCGATTGCACATTCCGACCCGTCGATTGTGACGGCACACAAACGGGTGGTAGTGGTGGTGGTGGCAGTAGTAGTAGTAGTAGTAATAGTAGTAATAGTAGTAGTAATAATAGTAGTGGTAATGGTGATCAATAATTTGGCACATTATGACTTAAGGCTCAGGTGAACCAGACAAAACAATCTTCTCTCTCATTCTTTTTTCTCTTCTCTCTCTCTTTTTTTCTCTTTCTATCTTCATTGTTTGTTTGTTTGTTTATTTGTTTCATCACTTATTTACCTTTTTCTTTTTTGATGAAAATTTTGAAAAATCTAAACTTTTTTTTTAGACACCCAAAATTTACGCATAAATACACATTACATAAAATGGCTGAAAACAACCTTATTATCCAAATATGCATAAATCAACAATTAAGGAAATATATTTTGTTGTTATTTTGATATAATTATCATTTTATCACCTTTCTATATTCGTTCATTCATTAACAAAATATTTTATAAGTTTAAATAATTTTTTATTGTTATTAAAATTATTGATTTTTTTTCGAATTTTTACTTTTCATGAAGATTGTACTCTTTTTTGTAATTTCTTGTTATTCAACAAGTTTTCAACATTTATTAGGTATTTCGATTTAAATTGATATTTGCAGCAAATATTCATTAACATATAAAGTTTTAGAAAATCCATTACAATTCATTTCAATCATTTAATATAATTTTATTAATTCACTGAAAGCTTGAAATTATTCTCAAAAAGATGGAGAAAAATATATAATGAAAGTTTAATTTATAATCTGTATCAGGAAATAATTTATATAAAATCATAATACTTTTGCTCTATTATCGGATCTTAATTCAGTGATCAAAGAAGAGCCTTATTTGATTGAATTAGGAAAGAGAAATGGAAATTCTAAATAGCAGCTATCGTAAATCTGTCGCAAATTACACTATAACCTTTATTATTTGAAAACTTGTTTTTTTGATTCTCATTATTTTGTTTTTCATCTAATTACTCTCTAACCTTACTCATCATATAAGCAGCAAAATAATGTATTGGTTAATTTTCAATTTTATATGCCTCTTCAAAAAAATTTTCTTCATTTCATTATTTCCGTTAAAATTATTTATGATAATGCAAGCTGAAAAAAACAAGCGCAACACATGAACAGTATTCTCTAAACAATGTGTATTCTGTGTTTGGATAGGATATCACGAAGTCGATTTGCTCAAGGTATCAGCTCATGTTTAACTTTTATCAAACTTATAAATGATAAATCAGTTGGTAATAATCTAAATTTTTGATATCGTTTATTTAAAATTACTACATGATAAGGATGATAAGGATATGAGAATTGAATGTGAAAAAAAGAAAATTGAAATAAAGCATGAGCTGATACTAGCATCATAATGATTAACATTATTGATGCATCATTAACTACAATTATGGCATATTTCGATGCTCACACTTCGATAATTTCATAACCCCATCGATGTAAATTATCTTCTCAGCTGCTTATTTCAATTATCAAATTTCATTTCAAATTAAAAAATTAATAAATGCACAATGTTGAAGTTATAACTTTCATTTCAGTGTTATCATTAATTTTGAAGTTGTAAAACATCAAAATATGCTAAATTTAGCTATTATTTTTGTTTTCGCGTCGTGATCTCCTCACATTGTATGAGTTTCTGTTCTATCCAAAAAGTTATTTAAAAAAAAGCAACAAACAAAAAAAAAGGATTAATTAATTTTGGAAAATTTGAAACTATTCAAAATTTTAAATAGCAATTATCATTTTCTTCTTTTTTACACTATCATCATTATCATCATATGGACGATTTTATTTCATTCAAATTATCCTAAAATCATCCATTTCATTTTAATCATTCATCATTTCATTTATACCATGCAAAAATATCATCCATCAAGTTTCTCTCAATCATACTGTACCTATCATCATTTTCTACGCCTTTCTTTTTTTTTGTTTTAAATTTTCCATTTCCTTTATTTTTTTTTGTTTTTTTGTTTACTGAAGTAAACAACAATGTTTATTGAAGCTTTTCCAGTGCATTGACAATGAACAACAAAATCTTCCGACTGCTTTCCTCAAAATTTTAATTGCTTCATTAAAATTTAAATTTTTCTAGTAAAGGAAATAAGATTAGATACAATGAGTGAGTAATCAATCATGTTGTTATCGCGGATATTCGATGAAATTGAACAATAGCAGTAATTCATTATTCTTATATTTAATTTGATTGTTTTTCATTCTAAATTATTTCAATTCATATTCAGATATTAATTCCTTCGAATTTTCTTTTTTTGTTATATTTGATTCTCATTTAAAGCATTTTTCTTGCTCGCTTCATTTGTATTTCAATTTTTTTCTTAATTACGATAAAACAAGATGTGCTTTTTAATTAATTAATAAATAATACAGGTGTAAAAGATTATTTAGTGAAATATTTTCAACTTTTTGATTTTTTTGAAGCTTTTTTTTTACTAAAGAAAATTGCTTACAAAATTTGTTTATTTTAAAGTTATCATTATTGATTGAATTTTAGTAAATTTAAGGATATCTTATCTTCTAAACGAAATGAAAAATTGTTATAGTATTGAATGAAAAGGCTTAAATTAATTAATTAAAATTTCGAAAGTTTTTTTCGTTTGCATAATATTTTTCTAATTACATGCTTGATGAGTTTTATAATTTCGTAGTATAATGGATTCACTAGAACTACTACTACTACTGATACTATCCTATTAATGCTCTTTTCATATTTCCATCAATCTTTTCCACTACTAAGAGAATATACATCTTTGCCATTTATTACTGTATAGAATTTCCTCCTTTTTCCATCTACACATTTATTTCAAATTTAATTGGTATAATTTAACTTATCAAATAATTAATTTCATTACTGAAATTTGTTAGCTCTATGAAATACTGCATTATCTTTAACTATCCTATCCTATCCTATCCTATCTCTTTTAATTAAATCAAATTTTTTGCATTCAAAAAAAATTTTTCCTATAAATTTTATTTATTAATTTTGATTAAAAAAAGAATGAAAATTAATTGATAGATGAGAAATAAAGGCAAAAAAAGAAATTTGCTTAATTTCAAAAAATTTTTTTAATTATAAAATTTTTAAATTTTAACGGATATTTGTTTACATCCTAATTCATTTCCAAACTTAAAGCAGTATTTGAAATGCTTAACTTAATTTTATATCATATTTATCATAAACTTCAAGAATTAAAAAAGCTTGAAATTAAATTATTACATGCATTGCATTCATCATTGATTAACTTTTGCATCATTGATTTCATCCATTGTATCATTGATTAAGCGTACCATTTACTGCAAGGACATGTCATTGTCGTTGTCGTTGTCGTCGTCGTCATTTAAGGTGCCTGCCTCATTTTGCATTTCGGCACCTTTTTATGGTGTGTAAAATTTTATTGCATTGCTAAGTTCTTTTACTTTTTTATTGAATAATCTTTTTGCCAAATGATTAGGCGCTCAACAAAATTGTCACAAACCTGTTGAATTTAAGTCAAATGTGCTACTAAATCTATTTCATCTACTACAACTACCACTACTACTGCGCTACTACTCATTAATGTTACTACTACTACTACTACTACTACTACAACTACTTTTGCTACTCCGAAATAATTTAGATCAGTTTATGTTAACGATAATGATGGGAACAAAGACATTATGTTTTGTAGATACTACAGCAGTATCTATTTGAAGGAAACATTGAAAATACCTGACAGTTTTTTTATCAAAATTAATTAAAAAAAAGAAAGTTCGAATTTTAATTTTAAAATTTTAATTAATTCGAAATTTTAATTAATTTTAAAAAGATAATGTAAGGGATTAATTAAAACAAAATATCATGTCTTTTCCGATCATTTAGTGAAATAATAATAATAATAATAATAATAATAATAGAAATGTAATGAATTTTATTATTGGAAAAAAATCATCCATGAAGAGAAAAACTCGTATAAGAGAGATTGATGAATAATCTGTAGATAAAATAATACTACAAGAATTCTTGTTTCCAGGAAGTTTTTCAAAACTTTCCTCAATTATGATTATTAAAAAAAAAATCATTATTATTGATCGCTATTCTTTTGTTATCATTTTGAAATAATTTTTGTTCTTTTGTTTCAAAAAATTCATTTTATAAATTTTTAATGAGTAGATTTTAAAATTTAGCATAGATTGTTGGTTATATCATCAAATGGTGTTTTGATGAAACAAAGTTAGCTAAAGATAGCAAGCTATCAGTTTTCTTTTCTGAAACAAATTGTTCTATTACTTTATCATATTGCTTATAACAATTTTACACATTCTTATTTTTCTTCTCATTCATTAAGTTGAATTATCTTTTATGGATAAAATACAGAAAATTTTATGTTAGATTATTTTTTCCTATATTTTTAGCCTACTATTCATTATTTCACTATTTAAATGATACATCTAATATTATAGTTTAATCATATTCAAACATATTATTGCAGGGATCTTATATACATATATATACATATATATATATATATGTATATGTATATTTTTTAATTGAAATTTAAGAACGAAGAAAAGATCATATTTTAAATATATTCTTTTCTTTTTTTAATAAATTTTACGACATGATGGTTATGAATAATTTCATGATATGCCTATAAAATACTTTTTTAAAGGGTCTCTTTTGGGTCTTCAATTTTCTTTTTCCTTTTTACTATTACTGTAACTATTACTATTACTATTACTACTAAAAAACTACTACTACTACTGTCATAACTATTACTCCTAACTACTTCCACTACTACTTCTACTACCTCGTCGTTCTTCTATGAAACTACTAACTATGTATTCATTTCGATAAAATGAAAAAAAACATTAAAAAAAATTTCCCTATTTTTCTTTCCCTTCCTTTTTTTTGATATAATAAATAATATATAGTTAATTCAGGGAGCTATTACATCAAATACTTTTATACTTCATCATTTTCTTTTGAAACAAATTGATGGCAGATTATGATGAAATAAAAGCAATGTCTATATATGTGTATGTATGTGTGTATGTGTGTGTGTGTATGTGTGTGTGTGTGTATCTGTTTATTTTTATTTTTAGTAAACAAAATGTATCATTATCAAATAGATTTTTATTCTGATGTTTAATCGATTAAAATATTTTCAACATATGGCATAAATTTCTCAATACATTATTTGGCATAAGGTGGCAATGAATGATAACAATGCAACAATTCTTCTGTTGGATCTATTTAGATTAATGTTGGTCAAAAATATTCCTACTCCTATTTGGCTAATTAATGGATGATCTATTTTTTCTTTTAAATTTTGAATCAAATAGAAAATTGATCTTTCTACTGCTATATTCCTATTTTGATCGTTGAAAAATGAAAAATTTATATTATAAAATTTAAATACATCTTAGAGAAATTAATACAAAATATACAACAACAACAACAACAACAACAACAACAACAACAACAACAACTGAATCATTCTATATTTATTCAACAGGAAAGGAAAAAACGAAAAATTATTGAAGAATGTTTAAGCTGCATTAGCTGGTAGCAATTTATTGCACTAAATAAAATTTAATTTATCTGCAAGAGAAAGTAACCTTACAATAATTAATACAAGAAAATATAGAATAACTGAATCATTCTATATTTATTCAACAAGAAAGAAAAAAACGCAAATTATTCATGAATATTTAAGCTGCATTAGCTGGCAACAATTTATTGCATTAAATAAAATTTAATTTACTATCTGCAAAAGAAAAATTGCGAAAAAATTTGCTTCAAGTCGAAAGATTATATGATGTAACAAATCGATCTTATTTAAAGCTAATTTAAATAAACAATGATTAATTAAATTTTTTTTGTCTTTTAAATTTCACAAAATTTACGTGCAGTTATAGCAATTATTATTCTTTCTCTCATAAAAAAAAAAAACAAATATCTTTAGCGGCGAAATCAATTTTGAAAACAAAGAATGGATGATACTAATGTCGGTATTTTCTTTATGAAAAGAAAAGAAAAGAAAAACTTTTCGAATATTTCTGTAACGCTTCTAAAATCCGATCGATCATTTATCGTCATTCTGCCTTCCTCGCCAATGATTTATAATAACTGTCATTGTTTTTGTGAAAAAAAATTTTTTAACGAAGCATTTCACAATTCACTCAATGATTGAAATTGAAATTCACTCAACTTTCTTTTTCGATCGGAATATCAATTTCGCGCACTTCACACACAAAAAGATTGCGGCTTTAAAATTTGTTGCAAATTTATTACTAAAGTAAATTTCGACAATTTACAACAAAATTGCAATGATTCAATTTTCGAAACTAATTGATCACATATAGTATGGGGTATAGTTACGAAAAATATTCACGCACGATGGGATGATGAATTAAAGGAATAGTGTATTGGATAGGGTTGGAAATAATGGTCAACATATATGATGTGTACCAATTCTTAACAATTTTTATGAGTATAAACAGTTTTCGATACATTTAATTAAACACATTAAAATTTTCGAGCATTAATTTGAATTGTTTGTTTTTGACAAACAAAAGATGAGAAATATTAAATTAACGATTCTTACATTAGTTGTGAAATTTTTAAAACAATATTAAAATAATTAATTCTCGCAAATTAATAAACTATCTTTGAATGAACGATCCAATGATGTTGCAGAAGAGAAGAAAAAAGACGATAATAATAATTTTTCCGATTATAATTTTAATATCATGATGATAATTACAAATGTATTATCAAATGATATCATAATATCAAAATATCAATGATATCATGAAATTATTAATTTCAAAATTTTCATTCAAATTAATTTCTAAAAAAGTAAAATTTCAAGAGTTACGAAACAAATAAAGATATATAAAAGAAGATATTTTAGCAATGTTATTTCTTCGATATAGTAGTATCAAGCCAAATATATGAGTTATGTTTTATAAAAATTTAATCCAAAAAATTGGCGATAAACTAAAATTATCGAAAAATTTCAAAGTATTGTTGAAAAGAATGAGGAGAAAGAAAGAGAAAGAGAGAGGGAGGGAGCGAGAGAGAGGGAGAGATAGGTTTAATTTTCAATGATATTTCCATTATATAAAATGAAATTTTCCTTTATAACTAATCCTATTTTCATGGCAATCATTGACATCATTTTATAATCATTTTGGCAGAAATCATTTCAAAGAAATCGAAGAAATTAAAAGAATTAAAAAAGTTCTAAGAAAAAAGAAGGTAATTAAAAAAATAGAATAATTAAAATCGAAATATGATAATTGATATAATATAATTGATAATATGATAATGAAATATGATAATTAAAATAAAAGAAAGGATCATTTCGGATCTTTTTGCAATCTTTTTTAAAATCAAAATTTAACGATCAAACATCATTAATTATCATACGTTAAATGAAAATCTCTTTTTTAGGAAGACAAAAAATTTTTTAAATGAATTTCAATCATACGCGACACTCCACTCTCTTCATATTTAATCAGGCCTTTCTCATTCATTTAGCTTTCGCTTTCATTTATCAACAAAATGCCTATTTGCATTTGATTAGTTTTGAATATCGGCTGCCTCCTATCTGATGATATCTGAGTCATTCCTCAATGAAAAGAAGTGTTATTTTTATGAAGGAAAAAAAACGACGAAACAATTTAAATCAATGTAAATTATATTGTTAGGGCTTCTTCTGAATTCTTTCTTAGCGATGAAATTAGCAGTTTGCTTGGATAGTACTTTTTGATATCTGGCAATATGCAACGTATTATTTTACTATCACAATTTTTTAATTATTAGATCATTTCTAACATTTCTGATATTAATAAGTTTATCAGAAAATCACAATGGCTATATCATTCTCGCAAGAAGTTTTACATGAAATGATCTGTTAACAATTCTGATCGTTTTAACAATCAACTTATTTAATTAATTCAAATATTACTTTGATTGATGTTTAAGTTAAGTTAATATGAGAAATTTACGTTTCGTTATAAAAACATTTTGAAATCTGTTTTCCTAAAAAAATGTGGTAAATTCTACAATTTATCTCGTAATGAGAAGTAGTTTAATAGTTTTTGATACTTCCAAATTAACATTAAAAATATACGAAGTGATAAAATTGCATAGTTTTATTTGATTGCTCTCAATTCAGACATATTACGGCAGATAGAAATAATATTTAAATGATTTTGTTGTATATATATATATGAACGATCGTTTGTGGAATTAAATCATTTGGATACGATATATTTCAAGTTAATAACAGTAAAGAGAAGGTACACAGTTTTTATTGTCAATTGATTTATTTTGTAGAAAAAATAAATATTTACAATAAAAACAAAATGACTATTTATACAGATCATACCGATACTATCTCTTATTTTGAAGCGATATAATTACAATATTTTATAAAAGATATTTGCTTAATGAACTGTAATGTTATGCGATACTTGATTAATTAATTAATTAATAACTGAAATACGAATAATCAATAATTAATTTACTTTATTGGGAGTATGAATATTTTCTCGCTGATAATGAAAGGTTATTCTTAATTTTTGTGAAATTTCTAACTCTTTACTTTAACCGTCTATGGCATTTAAATGAAGGAAATATTCAAAAAATACTCTCTTTCTATTCATTTTAAAGATTCGTTCAAAAATTAGATCTAAGCTAATTGATCTATTTTATGGATTTTCAAAAATATCATCATCTGTACAAAAGAATTTTAAAAATATCACCATCTGAACAAAAGAATATCAAAAGTATCACTACCTGTACAAAAGAATTTCAAAAATATCACCACCTTTACAATCATTTTGCAAAACTCTTCTGGAGCAAATTTGTAATCTTAACGTTAGGAACAAAATGTTTGATTCTATTTATCAACTCCGATACAGCAATAAGATTTGATTGAAAAATGAAGTGATAATACGTGATATTATCACTGTTATATATTTTTAATTCAAAAAAAAATATTAAACATAATAAGCTATATAGCTAAATAAAAATTAACAATTAAATAGTAAGATAAAAAAGAATTCTCTAAATATGATTATGTCAATTTTTTACTTCCGATTTTTAGCAGAGTTTAACTTTCCTACCACACACACACTGTAAGAGAGAATTC
>CAKAEH010001995.1:0-19198 GCA_916381525.1 Cercopithifilaria johnstoni
TTGACTTCATTTCTACAACAAAAAACTCGAAGTTATTGTTTCTGTTCCGATGTATCATTGATGCTTTCAGTAAACAATGATCTTTACAGTTGGCAATTTTAACTTGGCTTGAATGCTCACATACTTTGAACCAACCAAAAGTAGGATATGTTGAACAGAAAAAATGAAAGAAAAG
Organism: Cercopithifilaria johnstoni; assembly: GCA_916381525.1. Taxonomy (NCBI): domain Eukaryota; kingdom Metazoa; phylum Nematoda; class Chromadorea; order Rhabditida; family Onchocercidae; genus Cercopithifilaria; species Cercopithifilaria johnstoni. Next base: position 176 of record CAKAEH010001995.1, read on the forward strand.
GCAGACCTTGATCGGAAGAAAATAAGAAGGCTTCATGAAATGCCTGACGATGGTGTGCTTCAAAATGGTTTAGAAATATATCACACCTCTAATGAATAGAAAAAGTGTTATACTCATACTCTCTCCATGATATAAATATAAATGTGAACAAATTCAACCACTTTTTTGAGTCTGTTTCTGAATTCTCCTTAGTGTAACTTAGCATATGTAAAGTTTCAAATCATCGAGAAAATTACTGACAAAAACAATTCAATAATTCCTATTATTTAATTGTTATGTTATGTATGGATGTTGTAAATGATTTATGAGATTGTCATAACGATTCATTAATAATTGTTGTTCAATTATTAATAAATCGTTATGACAATTTCATAAATTATTTACAAATCATTTACAACATCCATACATAGCAACTATATTAATTAACGTTAACAAAGCTTAATAATAATTTCAAATGATATCTTACCGAGCGATAAATAATTCTAATAATGTAAGATAATAACTTCAGTAATGTCAGCTTACATTTTTAACTAAATGATTTACTACGGTAAGCATGCATTTTCGCCAGTGATTAATGCGGTTACTGTCAAAACTATTTTATACTGAATTGCAGTTGAAGTTTGAATGACACATTGAAAAGGAAAAATCACAATTCAAAATCACATGCATCTTCTGCATTACGTAGCACATTGATCAGCGTCATCGCAGATTTCGTCGGCTATTGGAATGAAACGTTAAAGAGGATGATTTTCATAGCGTTCTAGATGTCAGGCTTAACAGAAAATGCGACAGATCTATCTTTAAACAACTTCTTCATTGTGGGCCTTATTTTATCATAGAATAAAAAATCACTTCCTGATTTTTTAGAAGCGCTTCACTTTCCTATTTATAATGGAATCTGTGATTCGCATCAGAAAGAATGCAAGAGATTATAATTTTCACCCCGGGCTGAAATGTGACAAGGGTAATGTGTTGCCTGAAGTGGCTGGGCCACTGAAGGCTATATTGATGACCCAAAGAATGGGATAACGTTGAAGTTGTTATTCCGAGGAGTTCAGTGATGATTTGTTAGAGTTATAGTATTCGATTTTGCAAGATTAGTTGTTTGTGTTTCTCAGAGAGAATATGTACTATAACTCTAACGCTAGTTTCCTCTTATTTCAATTTGAAACTGCCGGGTAAATTTACAAGCATATACGTTGTTATCTATGTCATAGTGTGAAAACAAGTTATTAAAATTAATAATAATGTCTTTTATTTAAAGAAGTAGATATGTTTGACAATATTTTTTTAAAAATAATTGGATTGTGCCCGGAACATATTTGTATATATTTGCTGCTTAACTCAATATTTCATTCATTGACATTTGTCATATAACTATATATTGAGCGATTTAACTGGTATGAACAATGATTACCATCATCTGTCATTGCAGGCTCCCATAAATTATATCAAAAACGAATTTTAGGTGTTATTAGTGTGCGTGTTTGACAAAATAGTGTAAGACTAATCAGAATGGCTCCTCCGGGACAGTCAAGCAGCCAACCGTTACCTTCGAAAGAACTTACTCTTTTCCGCAAAGTTGTTGTACGTTTTTTTTTCTTTCAGTTTTCACATATTTTTCAATCGATAACAATTCCCTTTAAAAATATACAGAATATAAGTCTGTTTGAAAACGAATAAAAGACAGAAAATAAGAAAAAGAGTAAAGAAACTTGGGAGAAGAAACGAATATAAGACAGTAAAGTTAAAAGAAAATAAAGGAATGAAAGTGGGGAATTGAAGCAGAGCTTTTCCAAAAAATAACTACGTCTTTCTCTAGTGCAATTTTTAACTTTCAATTTGGAGGCAGATGATTATGGACTGCAAGGAAATTTTTGGATTATGAAGATTTGAAAAATTTTCTGGTTACAGAAGCACTACGAACACAAACAGTATAAGAATGGTCTTCGGTGTGCAAAGATGATTCTGTCTAATCCACAGTTCAGTGAACATGGAGGTTGGAATAGTTTATGTTATGATTAGTAATTTTTGTTAGTATAAAATTCAAAGACACAAGTGCAAAATTATTTGTTTAGAAACATTGGCGATGAAAGGTTTGATTTTGAATTGCATGGGAAAACATGAGGAAGCACAGGAGTGTGTCAAACGAGGCTTAAAGGTTATCCTCACTATTCTATGTAAAAGAAACAGCAAATTCACTTTCTTTTTGGTTTTGATGTATAGCAACGGTCAGGGATTCATTGCAGGCTGACCTCCGATCACACGTCTGTTGGCATGTCTTTGGCTTGGTACAACGTAGCGAAAAAAAATACAATGAGGCGATGAAGGCATATAAGCAGGCTTTACGCTTAGATCGTGACAATATGCAAATACTCAGGGATTTATCATTATTACAAATTCAAATGCGAGACTTAGACGGGTATCGCGTAAGTTTTTCATATTTCACTATCACAAAATAAAGACTTTATATTTTTCTTGCTCCTTTACAATCTCGGCCTTTCGGTTTTTATCACATTTATAACATGATTTCTTTTTCACTTTTGTGATTCCTTAATGAATTGAATTGAAAGTTGAGAAGAAATTGCAAAGATAAGCAATAGAAAACTTTCTTGCGCAATTCATAACATTCAAAGAAACAGTATAGATAATCAAGTATAGATAGTAATATAGATATAGATAATATAGATAATCAATGCAAAATCTCAGTGTATAAATAAAATCCGCGAATTTTTTTTTTGAGGATTCGCGTTATCGACTGCTTATGTTACGTCCACAGCAACGAATTGCGTGGATTGGTTATGCGACAGCATACCATCTTCTTAAGGACTACGATATGGCTCTAAAAATTGTCAACGAGTTTTGCAACAGCAGTAGGGTTGAGGTCTCCTTACTTTTCCAGAATTTATCATTAATTCAAGACCCAACTATATTGTCTCAAAATCTCATTTCTAATTTTTTCTAACTCGTAAGGGTATTTTATTATTTGCTACTTGCTGGTGACAATTTATATTTACAAAAAGGGAAAAATTTAATTGTTTCTCAAGTGGTACAAATAGCCCAATTTCCAAGTGATTTCATTTCAAAACGTCACGTTTTTGTTTTATTTACTTCGCAAAATGTTTGGAAATATTTCTAGCATTTTCATTTTGTCTTAAAATACTTCAAATATTTTCGTGGTTTTCCATTCTTTTTAATCAATCATTTCCTCAGCTACCGGAGTACGATTTCGAGCAGAGTGAACTAATCTTGTATCAGAACATGATTCTCCGTGAATCTGGTCAGTTAGAATTGGCATTGAGTAAACTGGAGGAAAATGCATCTCAAATTGTTGATCGCGTTGCTTACATGGAAACACGTGGTAAGTTGACTAAGGTGCTGGCTAAAAACTAGAATTAAGGGTGAAATTTTTCATGTTATGAACACATCATTTATTATCTGGATTTTTTAGCGGATCTCCTAATGGCTTTGAACGATAATGCAAAGGCAGAAATGATTTATTGGAAATTGATTGAAAGAAATCCAGAGAATATTATATATTATCATCGGATCGAGGAATGTAGAGGCCTGGGTACCAGTTTCTTCCATTATTTCATGATTCAGTGCGTATATTTTTGAATTCACATGCATAACTTATGAATTCTGCAGCGGAAAGCGATGTTGATGGTCGTTATGAGGTCTATAAAAAAGCTGTTTCAATGAACTCTCATGCAGCCACTCCGAAAAGAGTTCCTCTTTATTTTCTCCGTGGTATTTCCTTATATTATGTTTCGTAACTGAAGGCATTTAGAATTATATTTCGAATTTCATGACTTTGTGACTTCGGCTTTAATTTAAATACATATTTCAGGTGCCCAATTTGAAAGCCTATTGTTCAATTATTTGATAGCTGGCCTTCGAAAAGGCGTGCCTTCACTTTTCAAATATCTTGCCCCGCTGTATGTAGACACCGATAAGGTTGGACATGAAGATTTCATCTTGATTTTTCTTTTCGTACCTTTAAAACTGTTCCTGTTGTGAATGGTGACTTGCGGAAATGCTTTATACTTTGAGCTAGAATATTCTCATATGTTTTCTACATATGTTTTCTTCAGAATAATGAATCGTATTCATTAGATTTTACAAGTTTTAAATTATAATTTAATTTGGACTGTCCAGATTTTGAACACTGTAATACATTTTTTTCCCTGTTTTGTATTTACTTACTTTATCAATTCTTGTTTTATTTCCTCGTGTTTTTAGGTTCAATTTTTGGAACGCACACTTATCGAGTTCGTTAAGCGGTTAGGAGAAAACGGGTATAAAAAAGGATCTTTGGACAGTTAGTTTCGATTTTATTGATAGTGTGATTTAAGTTTTTATCAGATTATAATTTTGAATATTTTTTAATATCAAGTATTACTTGAAGTTAATTAATCTGAAAAGTTTGTAGATAATCCTCTTCCGGAATCACCAACCACGGTGTTATGGTTATATTACTTATTAGCTCAACATTATGACAAATTAGGATCAGTTCAACAGGCGCTTGTATATATTGATAGAGCAATACAACATACACCAACATTGATCGAACTTTACATGATAAAAGCAAAAATCCATAAGGTTTGCTCGTTGTTACTTTTGAATCATTTATGTTATCTGGAAAATCACTGTTAACAGTGCAAGGATCTTATGAGTTCTTCTGAATCTCATTGTTTATTTTATAATAAATTTTGTGACTGTGGTGACGAGCAAAATGTTTTCATCGTGTTATTGCAGCATGCTGGTGATGCACATGAAGGTGCAAGCTTGATGGAACAAGCTCAGTCGTTGGATACGGCAGACCGATATGTAAATAGTAAATGTGCCAAGTACATGCTTCGGGCTGGCCTAATCAAGGAGGCAGAAAATATGTGTTCGAAGTTTACAAGAGAAGGTGTTAATGCATCGGCAAATTTGAATGAAATGCAATGCATGTGGTATGAAATTGAATGCGCTAAAGCACATCAACGGTTGGCAAATTACGGTGAAGCATTGAAAAAATGTCATGAGATTGAAAGGGTTTCTTTCTTATCATCATTAATTTTTATTTTCTTCATATCTAGTTAAAACATCTAGGTTTTGGTAAGAAATGTCATTCTCATAAGGAGTGTGCCTATTCATATCGTTGAAATAGTTGAATTAATGATTTTGATGCTGTCGAAAACTATTATAGAGCATTCTGTACTCATTTAATGTCTATTTGTTCTTTATTTGCCATTCGTTGTTTATTTACTCATTCATCCCTTATGATGTCTGTCTATAGTGCTTTCATAATGCGTCTCCGTCAATTTTAGCACTTCATGGGCATTATTGAAGACCAGTTCGATTTCCACACTTACTGCATTCGTAAAATGACACTTTGTTCATACATTGAATTGCTGCGACTAGAAGATGTTTTGCGGCGACACAAATTTTATTACGAAGCTGCCAAAATTGCGACCACTGTATGTTTCTTTCTGATTATTACAGCTATTCTCTCTTTTTATTCAGGACTAATAAGAAATTTTCAGATATATCTTCGAATGCATGATCATCCTAATGACTTCACTCCTGACAAACACAATGGTGAAGTTAATTTATCGGCTTCAGAGCTAAAAAAACTGAAAAAGAAACAAAAGAAAGAAAAGGCTAAAGAAGCACTTGAGGCTGCTGCTAGACAGAAACAAACGAATACGAAGAAGGTATAAGCATAGAGATTCCCCAGTGAAGAGGAATTTTAAATTCAAGATTTCAGTGTTGCTTATTTTTTTGATTTGTCCGTTCGCGAAAAACGAACAAGTCAGAAAATGCAATTTATTAGTGAAATTATATGCTATGAAAACTATAACATTGTGATATGTTCATGATTTTCATAGTGAAAAGAATGTAATACCTATCCTAATTAATGCTTTTCCACTCATTTTATCATTACTAATATGTTTATCACCTATGGGTTCTTCTGTAAAAAAAAGAGATTACGTAATTCGGTAGTGTTAAAGCATTAAGTTATTTCTTGATGGGAAGAAATTTGTGAAAGTGAATAATTTTTAAGAGAAGGGGAGTGAATTTATATAATCTTTTAGAGCTAATAGTTGAGGTTACTTCAGGGCGATGCTGAAATAGATGGTTTTGCACCAGAACCTCTTGATGCGGAGAAACTTCTAAAAGTGGATGACCCTTTGGAGGAGGCGAGTAAATTTGTGCAACCACTCCTTCAGTTAAACAGCGAGCAATTTGGATCATATATTCTTGGTTTTGAAGTTTACTATAGGAAGAAGAAAGTATGCTGTTTTATGAATTGATATGAATTTTTGAGACAGTAATAATTTTTGAATGTTTAGTCTTTTAATCTTGTAGTCATCACACATTATCACACACTAGTACTATTGATAATAATTTTAAAAGCCGAATTCGTTTTGTTTTAGATGCGAAACTTGCTTAGAATTTTTTCATTTTACGATTCTTCGCAAATCCAAATTTTATACTCACAATAATGGATAAAAAAGACATTTAGTAAAAAAGATAATATTTAAAAATTAAATCCATATTAATATAAGCTTTTGCATATTATGTGTATTGCTGCATAGTATATGTGTATTTTGCTTATCTTTTTAGGTACTTCTGATGTTACAATGTTTAAACAAAGCAACAAAATTAGAGCCGAATAGTCCAGATCTTCATGTTGCAGCTGCCAAGTATTTGCATTATTGTGAGTTATTTTTTTTTTTGCCTTTCATGTTTCTGTATATAATAGTATACGAATGCATAGGCTAACTTTATGTGCTTAATTTTATTCCTAAATTAAGATGTTCTTCATCAATATGAAAAGTGTGAAATCTATTTTATTTTCTTCGTGTAAACAAGCAGGTTATTTATTAAAAAAATCATACTAGATGATTAATGAATGTCGATGACCAATGAATGAATGAACTTTTGTTAACGAAAACTTTATTATTCTTACGATGTAGGAAACATAAACTTGATCCGTAATCTGCACATTTGTCTTTTACGTACTGTCTTTTACTGCAGATGAGAAGGCACAATTCGAAGGAACAGTCAAAGAGTTAGCCGCCGAACTAACTGACATATTATTTCCAAACACGAAATCAGCCTCTGAATTCAATACAGCTTTCAAAAGTGCCAATATCAACTCATTCCCTCATCGACTTGCTGGTATTCACTATTATTTTCAGCTCTAATTTTCCACTGCATTATACGAACATTGATTTGCGTTTTGTGATTACGTCCATCAGCCATTCTGACGACTTTGTTGAACTGCATAATTAACATTTTTAATATTTGCAATTATGGCAACATTTTTTCAGTTGCTGAAGTCAGTATATTCCTGGACTTGAATTGTGTCGATGTAACAAAAAACTGGTTGCTATGTTCTCTAGATGATGATAAATTGACTGGAGTAACGCTGAAAAACATTGAAACATTATACAACGGGATTTTATATGGTAAATACGGAAACTGGTCTGCTAACGAGGTTTGCACTCCATTTCTAAATATTCTTAGACCTTGAAAAAAATTGCCATTTTATTTCATATCCATAATTTCTGTTGTTGGGACATTATTTATGTTATTGAAGGGCTATCATTTGTCCAGCACAATATTTTGTTTTCCTTTATTCAGGATTTAACCGAACAAGAAATGACATTTACTCTAAAATAGCGAGGTAAAATATCATTATAATTGTGAACCACATAATTTATATCCAATTTTACTTATAGTTTAAACAGAATTTATTTAGTAACATGAACCCATGGCCTATTTATGATAGTTTTGAAATGTGGTAAAGAGAAATATGTAGCATTAAATTTAAGTATTAAGAAGTGTTTTATAAGGAATAGGAAATTGTGCTATTTAATCTTGTCATATATATTTTAGTTATAAATTGTGTTTTACTAAATTCTTCTAAATTTCAACGAAGACCCAAAAATTTTTCAGATGGCACAACTGACGAAGCGCTGCCATTATTTGTTTAAGGACGCGACGTTATTTGGCGGCGGCGTTCATTTAGGTGCACAAGAAAAAGAGAACTGTAATATCAAGCAGTTTTAGGAATACATAAATTGTTTTCTTTGTTAATATCTATTAATGCATCCAGAAAATTGTATACACTTTCTTATTTGTTAATGATATTTCTGTTTTTGCAAGTGATAATGAATTGTCTTGCTCCCATTCTGCCAAATTTTTATAAAGAATTCACAATTTATGACTTCATAAATTTAAGGAAGAATGCCAATTAAGATATTTCAATGTAATGAGTAAATGGTTCCTAAGGGAATCTAATAAGGAAACAGCAGGAATGAAGGATGTCCAAATATTTAGCTGATGGATTTAGTACATCCTAGTCATTTTTTATTTCTTCCTTAACTGTTATGGTAGAATGTGACACATAGTTTTGTTAGCAATTAAGCTATTTCAGAGAGAAAAGAATTTGTTAGCAGTTCCTAGCGATATTATTCAAGAAATATTTTAGCTGTATATTCGCTAGCTTTGTTTGCTTATATTTATGCCATTTTTTGCGTTTTGATGGCGTAATCTACGATTGTTTAATGTGAAATCTATAATGTGAGCTGTTAACTTTACCATTAATACTGCTTTACTCAGCTCATTCTATTCATTCATTTCTTTGTTCTTGTTTGAGTACTGCGCTTTTTATGGTTTTCAATAATGTGGTAATTTTAAGAAAAATAGTGGAATTATAAGGAAACATGGGGGTTTTCGATCGATTTCTGCATTTTCTGATTTTTGTAGTTATAAGCTTTTAATTTATTTTGTTATGAAACAAATTTAGGAAGGCATAGTGTAAAGGGAATTTTGTAAACTTCACTCTGTCATGCCTTAATTCTGTTTACCTCATTTTTTTGCCAACATTAGAGCACATTTTGAAGGCAAGATGCATTTGATTTATAGATCTGATATGTTGCAGTTACTTCTAGATTATCTTCTTCCACAGCTTTTAAAAAAGAAACTTCTTCCACAGATGGTTTTTCTTAAAGCTGTTGATTTCATAAATAGCGCAACATTTTTAAATCATAATGCTTTATCGTTTGTTTGTAATGAGCGTTAAATGTCATATGTGTTGAAGTTTCTTTCTAGTTAAAAGTTGTCGCGTTTGTATCGGTTAACCTTGAAAAAAGTGGGAAATAGAGTGTCTGCGAAATGGAATATTGTTTTGGAGTTCATCCAAAGCTGATTATGTTATTATATTATGTCCCATACGTTAGACTGACCCCGGTATGTTAATTCTAAGTTTAGTCTCTTATTGGAATATATGTAGTAAGTTCTAAAGTGTATTCGAAAAGCACTGCTTTGGAAAAATTGTCACATAATTTTTGCTAAGCATGTAACACTTGTGTGTTGTAATACACGGATGATTATGCTAGGCCTGCAGGGTGAATTCATCCGGTAGACGTTCGCCTTTATGGCTGTAGTTTGTTTTCTTGATATTTAAAATTATTGTCCATCATCCGCTGTTGTATTGTATAATTTTATCTTTTTTTTCCCTTTTTCAATTCTGCATTTGCTCAACTGTTTTCGAAAGCGCTTTTCATTCATAATTTCAATTAGAATGTGGGATGAAAAAAACTTGCTTCTCTACTTTCCTCAGGAAAAGTGAAAATTGAAGAACTACCCTGAGAAACTTGGAAACCCAAAATGGGAGTGGGAATGAAAAGACTTTAGTTATTTCATCCTCAATTTAGTCATCATTGTCATTATGTATATGCAAATGCATATCATTGTAACTTTCATTTCGTTTCTCCTTCCAAAGTTTCGCAGTAGCTTTTTTCTGCAGAAAATTTCACAATGTAGCAGAAACCTGATTAGGTCAGCCCACCAATATGTAGATTAAATAAGGTTTGTATGGTTTTCATAAATTTTAGCGTTCTTATTTTAATCTTTCTTCTCGAACAACGCTGGTAATTTTTCACAGAGAAGTAATTTATCATACCATAAAGTAGTTCAGATTTACTACTAACAGTTCAGATTTAAAAACTTGCCTTTTCTGGGTTTTAGAAAATTTGGAATATAAAAGGAAATGGACCGACAGAATGCTAGAACTGCGAATTCACTGGGGGTAAATTTGAAGCCCTACAGAGCCCCAAAATTTGGACTTCAAAATACAATTTCATTTAGCGTTATAATAAAAGGAAGTTGTCTGAAATTCTTCTGTAATTTGTTTTATCTTTTTTGTACTGATATTTACGAGGTCAAAAATAAATTTGTTGCTGTTGTTGTTGAAGTTCGCACTGAAATTATTAACCAAGGCGTTCAGTGAATGCTTTTTGTACCTTTAATTGTCTGATTTTTTCTATAAAAGTGATAAATCTACTTTTTGTTAAGCTCAACTCATTACATGAGGAGTTATATTTGACTTGTAAACAAGTGTTGATGATCAATAGCAGCCGAGTTTGCGCACTATCAATTATTCTCAGGAGTTGCTTTATCTAGATTTCGAAACTCAAAGCTATAACGGTTTGATTAGTGGATTAGCTTAATAATGTGGCGATTTATATGGTAATTATATACAGATTTGGGTCAGTTCTGATTGAGCATTGAATTTTCTCTCAAATCTCCAATTTTTGATTTCTCTGCTGGAGGAGTAATTCGTAGATCCGCGAAACGATCAACAGCAGCGAAGTGAATAATTTCCACAGTAGCAGTGGAAACAAATACGAAGGAGTGGTATTTTACGTGGATGTATTGGAACAAAATGGTTGATTTCTATTTCAGTCCAGTCAGTTGCTTTCCTGAGAAGTGTGAAAAAAACATTTGAGAGCGGTTATGACTGATTATCTCGATTTGGATGATGAATTGGATACTGGAGGTTTCTTTTTTTTTTGAAAGTCTTCGGTTTTGCTTGAAATAACCAAATTTGAAGTAAAATTAAGATGTGCTTGAAGTCATGTACTATTTCTAAAAACTCATTGAAATTTCATTAAGAGAGTCATAAAAGGAAATAAGTTTACGTTATTGCAGATAAAACGGATCAATCCGAAGCACTCGAGACTTCAACGTCTGAGTTCTACAAAGCCTTCGAAGTAAAAAATGTATGTTGTTTTAACAGCTGCTGAAACAAAAGAAAAATTTATTTCTATAAATTATTTAGTGTCAAATATAATGCTGCTGAAAACATTAATATTTCGTGATCATAACGTTATTTGTGCTTACTGCTTATTTTTAGGAAAGAGGTTGTAATAACAGCTGTCCAATTAATGCAATTATAATATTATGTTTAATCATTTTTTTTAAATTTATCGGACAGAGGAAAATTATTTTTAAGGTATTGGGAAATGGATTGGCATCAACTGTTCGACTCTGTGTTGAAAAAGGAACAGGTTTGGAATTTGCAGTAAAAATTGTTGATATCAGTACCGAGCGACAATCAGAAGTGGAAGCTCGTCGATTGTATAATGAAACGATTAGCGAAGTGAACTTGCTGCGACAACTTTCAGATCATCCTTCAATTAGCGAGTTTTCCATACTTTCACTTGTTTCTTTAGTTTTTTAATATAGAAACTTATTTAATGGAAAGTTCTTTTGGTCTCAAGGAAACTTCTTCTAGACAAATGTTAAGTTTTAGACAAGAAATATTAGTTCTGCTGGGTTCAATTGCATTTTGCTTTGTGATATCTGAACTTCAACCTGTATTTATTTTTAGTGTTTTGTATTCAAATTTGTGCATTTGCTTTTTGGATAGTAATGTTTGATGAATTGAAAGATGCATTAGATATTAATTTATAGAACACAAGTTCTTCGATCATTAATTTTTTCTGATTGCTGTTTTCAGTTAGTATACATGACTTCTATGAAACACCGGCATTTCTTTTCGCTGTTTTTGAAATGTAAGTTCATTCTCTACTTAAAAAGGATAGAGGGTCGAATTTCTCTCGAAGTTAGGTTAGTAACTAATTTGTTTTTGAGAGATAGCATATGATGTTACCACTTAGAAAGCAGCTTGATAAGATTCACGAAAAAGTCATACAAGATCAGATTCTCGAGTTAATGATTTTATTGAATTGTTTTTAACGATTGTAGTTTTGCAGTTAAGAGTAATTCCCTCCTAGAGACTTGCAAACTAAGCGAAAAACATTGTGTTTTGCTCTTCATTTGAATTTAAATGGACGTTGTGAAACGGACCCCATTTTCTTCATAATTGCTCCTCTGTCAGATATTTTGATAGTTCCTTTGAGTTTTTTCAGGGCCCCAAAGGGTGAGCTATTCGATGTTCTCAACAAGTCAGTAACGGTTAGTGAGAAGAAAGCAAGACGTCTGATGCGACAGCTTTTTAATGGTGTTGCTTATATGCACGATAAAAATATTGTACACAGAGATATCAAGGTCGCTTATACTTCTTGCTTTATAATCACTTGTTTGATAGAAGTTTCTTCACAAGTTGAGACAGCTGCATATTTTCGATGATTTTTGTTCGTCAAATTTTAAATATAATTTTTTTTGAGAAGTTTAGTTGGAAAATATTCTTTGTATTGATGAAGAAAGAATTGTAATAAGTGATTTTGGCTTCGCTACCCAATTACAACCAGGACAAAAGTTGAAAGGTTATTTGTATCTTTTATTGGTTTGTGAAAAATTATCCTGTTGAAGTTAGTGAAAGAAAAATTAAATATTCGATGAGATTATGAAACAGGTGCGGGTTCTTGTAAAGATTAAGTGACAGCTTTGAAAGTGTAAGCTTTCAGAATTATTGGGAACGCCTGGTTATTTAGCGCCTGAAATGCTGAGATGTCAGATGTACGATGATGTAGATGGATACGGTGTTGAAGTGGATGACTGGGCGCTTGGTGTTATTTTATATACCTTTTAAGTTCCTTGTCACTTATTCTTATTTTTACATCTATTAGTAATCCAGTATTTCCTTCCTTACAAGGCGAAGCATCAGAAATGTTGTTCAGATTAAAAAAATCAGCAAGAAAATGTGGCGCTTCCGTATCATCAGTTACACTATTAAAAAATCGAGAGATCTCTTAGCACACAAATAGTTTTACAGGTTTAGAGAAAAATGGATAAATTAAATTCTAATAAATTAAATTAACGAGAGTTTTTACCATTTAGGCTTGCTGGTTGCGCACCTTTCTACCATCGACGACAGTTAATGATGCTTCGTATGATACAGGAAGCGAAATATGAATTTCGAGCAGAGCAATGGTCTCAAATCACTTCCGATGCTAAAGATTTGGCTAGTTCTGTTTCTGCTATTGGATAAAATATAAATCAGTCGAGTTTTTATAAATTTCAGATTCATGTGAATTTTTAGACATTTTTTAACTTTTTTAACTCTGAAGTACTTAGGGAGATCTCTGAACCTTGATTGATACTATGGCAAGCATAACTCTTTCTTGTTATCATCTTGCAAAAAAAAATCTTAACATATACCTAGTACTTTTTAGATCAGCCATTTGCTAGTAGTTGATGTTCATCAACGTTTGACGGCAAATCAGTGTTTGAATCATCCATGGATGAAAACTGCTACTGTAACACTAAAAGTTTGTTTCAATCTTCATTGAAAATCGATAGATGTGCCACAATTTCATGATTGTGACAAAAACTATTCATTACTACCATATTATTCTTCCAAAGTGTTGTTTCCATATATTTGATTTTTCATTAATTTATTATGAGTTGTTGGTAATTCATTCACAAAGAGAAATAATTTTCGGTATGGTATTAAGAATAGAAAAATATAATTAGTATGCGGTGTTCTTTCAAATATTTAATCATATTTCAAAACTGTGCTTGGAAGAATTGTCATTATTCAGAAGAATGTGATAGAGCAACAACTTATTGTTGAAAAACGAGATTACAAAAAACTTTGGAAATACGGTATTACAATGGTGCGATTTTTCGTACGTTTAACGAATATCAAAGTATTGAAATTACTGATTGATCGTGATGCATTGAGGCAACGTCCATTTCGTGATCGTGATGTAAGTATTACCATTATTTTGAAAAATGATCTGAAATGTTGAGGCAATGTGTTAGCAAATTTTTTTGTTGAGTAGGGAGAAGGAGTTTCTGTTTTTCTGTGCGCAAAATACCTTATCGCAAAATATCGAATTTTTTTAATTCCGAAATGAAACATTTTTTAGAATAGTGAATTGCGGTACTGTTTCGCAAAAATTCGTAAAAACTTATTCGCAAAAATCAATTTAGATTCGACACGAATCCGAAGCTGCTGTATTTGAAGTCTACGGACATTGGGTTAATCGTGGCTTTTACTATTCACGCGACATGTTATTCGCTAATAAACCTAAGCCAAAATACAGAAAAGTGGAAATTATGGTCAACTAACCTGAATCTTATTGGTTGCTTCAGTTTGCTTATAGTTTTTTTATCAGCGAAATAAATTTCATTTTATATTGTTTTCTTCCTTTGGCCTGCTGTGCTTAATTTCATTTTTTCAATAATTCCTCACCCATAATCCAACAAATCGAGGATGATATAGTATTTAATACAGGAAGCGTTTTACAAAATTCTCGAATCGGGGCATAAATCTTCTGCTTTTATTGATATTCAAATATCCACTCTAATTTTGCTTTGAATCGTTTAGTACCTTTTCTTAATGTCAGTCCTGAATATCCTTGTGGTCGATTCATGAGGGCTCTAGCTGACAGAGCATTAAAGTAGTATCCATTATTTATTATTTCGATATTTCCTCCTGGATGCAAGGGTTTTAATCAGTTTTTTCCACCATATAGTTTCAATACTTTCTAGTGCGCTATCAAAAGCAAATGACTGAAACAGTTGGTTAGATGGAATGGTTTAATGTAGATATAGCCTTCAATCCTTTTCGAGAAGCCGACATATAACTTCAGCCGATGGATAATATACCAGTAATAAAATATATGCACTGCACGGAATGACCGAATGAATATTTGTTTACATTTTTTATGCTCTTGTCAACTTTCAATTTCTTGCCTCAATTCAGATTTATTTTGAATTTCCTGGTACGGAAAGCGTGCACATTTCCAATTAATCTAAAGATCTTCAACTATCATTAACGGTAATCGATTCTTGAAGTTATATGTATGGCGCGTTGCTGACTATCTGTGATTTTTTCATATTTCCATTTTTGCAGCCAATTCATTTTTGGATGTTTTGTTTTTGAAAAAATTTATTGAGCAAATTATATCTCGGTAATTCAATCTTAAATTTTAGCCTTCTACTTTAACGCATCGTATAGGCTCGAATCTTAAAATTTCCCTGTTGCTTTTACGTTTGGAAATTCAAGGAGGTGAAGTAGTGAAAATTTAAGCTTCATAACAACGACTATGTAAACAGACTTTTTTTTAGAGTTCAGTAATATTCGAGTGCAAGTTTTGGAAAGTATGATTTCATACTATCACACGAATTTTTTTTTGAACTGAAGTTTTTAATTCCAAGTGGCTGGTATCAATTACTATTTTTTTCGTGTTTTTAGTAAAGTATGTCACTAACATTTTCTCTTTTTTTGAGTATTGGTTTGAAATGAGTTGTTCATTTCCAAAGTAAAAAAATCAGTGTAGTTTTTCATAATCATTTCGATCAATTTGTATAGCTGACTCGCGTATGTCAAAAACTTTAAGAAGTGCCATGTTTAGTACTATTTGATAATGTACTATTTGCAAAATAATTGGAAAATGATTTCATGATATAAATAAACTTATTTTTTCTACATTACTTATCTTCATTGAGCGTTTTTTATAAAGTATTGATTAACTACCGCTTTCATGATACTATGCTATAAAGTGTTTTTTTTGTCTCTCGGATTCAAAAGTTTTCATCTATATTAGGCAAGAGTTAGATGGCTATAATCACTTTGATATGTTACAAAGTTGCACCGAAAACCATCCATTTTGGCATCGATGACCAAGTCAAATCTGGAGTGAAGAAGCTGGTTAATCAGAATGGTTTTGTTTTAATTCTTGAACCCTCTATCGTAGCTCATTTCTCTCCCCTTTTTCTATGTCTAACTTAAATATATCATTCTAACTGTTAGCATTCAGATCATTTGTGTTTAGTATTTTCAATATCGGTTATCTCGTAATAAATTTCTATTATGTATGGTTTTCTTTTTTAACAACAGGGTAATTCATATTACACGTATAGCATTATATAAAATTACTGAAAACAATGAGAAAGAATAAAGCGGCAGGAGGCTCTGTCAATCCCATCGTGATTAATTTTTATGCGGAAGTTTACGATATATTAGGGAGAAAGAAGGAAGTTGTACCTTCGGTAGGATAACAAAGTTGAATTGTGAGAATTTCATGAATATAAATCAAATAAATGATATCTTATTTTTCTAATATACTGAAGATATTAAAATAATTTTAAAGATATTGAAAAGAAGAGCTGTTATGCTTTCCGATATTCGAAGATAATTTGATCACTTATACCTTAAAATTTTTTTAATCATTTCAGTATCTTTGAATCTTTTATTTAAGCAACCAATTTATTATTCGTAAATTTTAAATCAATTTTGTAAGCCAATAAATAATTGCTCCTTTTTTCTTTCAATAAAATATCACGAGAACATGTTCTTAAACAATTCAAATTAATATTGAAAGTTTCAAAAGATTTGAAATTAGAGCCAAAGTATTGTGATAAAACCGCATTACAAAGTGACTTATCAAAGTATTTTTCTTTTTGGATTCAAAAAATTTAATTAATTGTATAAATTTATCATAGAATCGTCCTTATTCTCGTAGTGATATGAGAGTTGAATTTTCGGCTTTTAAAAATTCAATTACGGCTTGCCATATAGATGAAGCCAAAATAAAGAGCGTCAGCAAATGTTATTTAATTTGCAAATGCATTGAACTGTGAGTGTCAGCAGCTCTGTGAGGTTTTCCGAAGATATTCCTTTCGGATTTTTGAATTTAAAAACATCCAGTAAGATATTCTCTTTCATGTTTAACCCTCTAAAGTGTATCTTTGGAGCTAAGCTTCCAGTAAAGAGTTCACATTTCCTTCAAAATTCCAAATCTTTAAATGATCATTTTCCAAAAATCAATCACATGGAAGTTCAACATTGTTTAGAATTGATGTATTTTTCTGTTTTAATTTAATAAAACAAGATAAAAAAAACGATGCAAAGAAAAATTTTATAAAAATTAATTTTGCTCAAAATTTGCTAAAGTAAAAATTTTGTATAACTTACTTATTACCTAAAGAAAGAAAAGTTTTGTAAAATCAATAAACATTTTGAACTAACAAATATTAAACCTTACAAACTCAATAAACCTCATCTCTGAGCTTCTCCTTGTTATGCTGTAATTAACTTCAGTTTTTCATTATGAATTATCCTAATAATTATTATTTTTATTATTAATTGCATTAGAATAGAATTTATTTAAACTCTTAAATAAGTGTAACTAAGTGTAGTGGCTTTAGCAAGAAAGATAAGTAAATATATCTTGTGAAATGTCTGGCAAGAAGATGAAATATATTAATTGACCTTAGTCACTCTATCGCAGATCTAACTCCGATTCTGAGGATGAAGCATAATGCTGAGGAGCGTCGCATTGTTCCATCAATTCTAACATTCCTTCAGTGCATATTTTATGCTTGAAGTGTTCAAATCTCATTCAAATAATATGGTATAGTATATTTTTGGTTTATAACAAATCATACATTCTTTTAGTAAAATTCCTAACAATTCAAGGAAGATTAGGAATAGTTTCATAACATGACATTAGAATTTAAATTCCAAGTCAAATATAATTCCAAAACATTTCTCTGCTAATCATTCTTAAAGTTTTTTTCGTATAGAAGAATTCATCGAATATGTAATCCATTCATCTTGAAATTCTTAACTAAACCAATAATATATAACCAATAACATTATAAACAATATTTACATTCACTTTTTAGCCTTTATTATTTCTCAAATAGAAATTAACGAAAATCTAGCCATTCATTAGGATTGTTTGCAGGAAAATTTTCATTATTCATGCATCATTATAAAGGGATATCAGCGATTAGTCAGAGAAAAGTTGACATTCGCCGTTTTGGTGGCTTTTTCGATGGCAGACGATTACTTCCAGCAGGAGGAGATGATGCCAATAAACCACACCATCTCGAATATTTCTTATCACTAACGGTTTCTTTGATATTCACAAAATCCATGCCGCTTCTCTCGGGTTTTACCGCTTTCGTGAAAGAAGTTGACGAGTTTTTAGAGAAAAGCTAAAAATAGAAACGAATTTGATTTGAGATAACAGAATGTGATATGAACAGAAGTGATAAAAGTTAGAATCCATCAGCAATTATTCTATTTAAACTGAATCAATTATCTCAGTTTATCATGTCTAAATGCCTTTCATTCACAGTCTGATATTACGGGAAATTCTTACACGTGGATTATCGGGATCATCAATGGATGGAATACGAACGGATGATGGCTCTTGAACAGAATGATGTCGTCGCTGTTTACGTCTACTTTCTTCTGCTATTTCGGAAACAGCTCTCGCATCTCTTTAAAATCACTTATTTCAATCGATTTCATATTTCTCATTATTTATAAATAAAAATCTGACAAAATGCACAAAGGTCAACATCGGTTCATCAAAGCATTGGATGAAATGGAAAACGAAATAAAAAATTTTAAGCAAAATTATAAAAATATGTGTAATAGTAAAACTAGAAGTTAGTCAAATTGCGCGGAAAATGACATGTATTGGTTTAGCGATTTAGCAAAAGATTGTTAGACTAATTTATTTATGTAATGGAAAATTAATTAACTCATTAAGAGTTCAAGTCAAAAATGAGAAATGATTTTCCCTTCTTATCTTGCAACTATGCTATTCATTTCATTTTGCTAAAAGGAAGTTAGATCAGTTTATGGAACGTCATGTCATGTCATGCTTCACGTCATGCTTATGTTGTAGAAAAACAAAAAATTGCAGGATTAAGAACTATTAAATCTATCAAGCAAAACCTCATTTAAACGCCGTACGACAACGTCATGAAACATATTGATGGTCTTTTGAAGCTGTTCAAATTTTGACG
>CAKAEH010001996.1:0-19121 GCA_916381525.1 Cercopithifilaria johnstoni
GATTCAACTGTTATCGATGCTTTCATCTCTTTTATCGTGTTAATGCGCAGTACATTCTGAAGAAGTGATATCGAGTTGTACTGTTACTACGCCGTTTAACACAAACGGTGTTTGTGCAATATTCCCATTTATGTGACAGTGATCTAGAAAGAGCAAAAATCAGTGAGTGACACACATTGATTTGATTGAAGAGCAAAGCCGAGAACGGATAAATGCATGAAAAGAATTATTCATGTTCGCTATGGGTTTCATATAAACAGATAGGAAGGACTAATGTCTAAGTTCAATATTTGTTTATAAAAGAATGAAAGTTTCGAAATATGCAAATCAGAGAATATAGTTGCTTCATTGAGAGCGATTAAGCTGATCATTTAAAGATGAAAAGAATTCCTTTATAGTATTTTTTTTGCACAAAGTAAAATCTTTCAAGAAGTTATCGCATAACCTATTTTTCAGAGTAAATGGCAGTCCATATTTATAAAGTTTTTTTGATATAATTGATAGGACGGTATTATTTAGAAACCACACTTACCATAACACACATATTATCATACTGTATTTATTACTTCTCCATTCTATTGAACTTGCAATCAATTTCAGGTTGGTTATTTTCATCCAATAATCAAATCGTTGCGCTGACCGTTTTATATGTAATTGCAAATGAGCCACTGAATCCTCAAATTCGAAATAACGATCTAAATATATTAAATTTATGGTACATGTAGAGATGATATCTAGATAGTTGAAATTTTTTCGAAGCTATCAATTGTGAAATTAAAGAATGTGATAAGATTGATGAATAATGAAGATATTAGAAGGCCTAAAAAAATTGAGCCATAAATGAAATTTGAAATGATAAATAAAGGCAAAATTATTTTGAACGAAAATGAATTAAAATATAATATGCTGTAAGGAAGATATGATTTATTGAGAGAATGGCTTCAAAACAGCGAATGCTTCAAAATTATTCAATTTAATGCAAAATTTTCAGTCAGATTTTAAGCAGCATTAGATCTCTTTTGAATATCGGAAACTTGTTATTAGTTACCTGAGAAGTGGTAATTTTCATTTTTGCAGGTAATTCAATAGATTGTGTTGATTCTGATATTCATTGCTTCACATGGATAGCCGAAAACAGTACAACATTTCGATCAAATTAATGAGTTTCCAAATAATTATTGCAAAAAAAGCTGTCAACTTCATGGCTTAGATTTAATCCTAAACGGTTGATATTTTTGAGAAATTAATAAATGCTGATATTTTCATCCAATTTTGATTAGTGAATAAAAGACTGAAAATTTATCAGGACAAATTTTCTCTGAACTTATTGAATATTTTTTAAAATATTTTCAAAATATGATTTAAGAAGATTCCGGTAACTCTTAGAAGTGTAGCATTTTTGATCGGTAAATGGCGTTCTGTATTTGGTGGTAAAGCAGTTTTTCCAACAATTCCAACATTTACCTATAGAGAAGAGATCAATTTTAATTTAATTACCAAAGGTGATCGCATGCTCGATGTTCTTAACTACACGTATGTAACTTTTCTTTCATTAATAATGACTTTTAATTCTCATTTCTTTGTAAAATAATATTGAAAGCATTCCGGAGCATATTATAATCTATCACTTTTCCTGATTGTAAACCGATTTAAGCTTAGAATTGATTGAATAAAAAATTATATTACTAAAATTTGCTTCTCATGCATGTTCTTTAAATCACCGAAAATTTATAGAGCGACAGCATGGAATAATTGGGATACAAAGGAAATGCATAAAGAATACGGTTTCTTATCGGTTTTCAATAACAATGGTAGCGATCTCATCTTATTAAATACGGTTATGAGTAACGGATAGAAACTGTTTTGCTTTTTTAATATTTTATTTTAACTATACTTATGATGCTACTACAGTTTTTCCTTTTATGACGCAATTTTAAGGTTTTATCATAGTAGAAGAAGGTTAAAAACGTGACCTTTCAACTGAATTACATATGCAACGAATTGGAAGAATAAGTTTCAGTTATGACCTTTCAATCCTTAGAGCCATTTAACTGATGTCAAAAAGGAAACAAAATTTCCCATTCAAGTCTGATTTTATTTCAAAAGAAAAGAAGTGAAAGATTCATCATTAGTTCTACAACTTAACAATTGTATCATACTAATATTGCAGATATCAAGAAATTGGATATTGCTAGATGCTACACATTTAGAGGCTCGTATGTCGATTAGTACCATAAATTACCGTGAGATAACGGAACATGCAAATATCATCTCTTCATGTGTCTTTTGCCTATGTCAATTTGCGCATTATTATAAAATAGCTTTTATATTATTCTTTGTATTATTGTATTAATAGGTATTCATATATAAATTAAGTAATTTATTGTTTGGAAATAAAGTTACTGGTTAGCTTTCAAATAAATTTATCCAAATTGGATAAATTTACATCTTTCATATTACGATACGTATTACTTCATACATTTAATACTTTCAATAACTATTAATGTACTGTGGAAGTTATATATAAGGTCATTTGGTTAGCATGCGATATTTTGTGTGAAAAATAAAATCGGTTTGAAATATGAATGATATAACTTTTGTGTATAATTATTTAGCAATAATTCAATATCGATACCATCGAAATGTAAAATACATCATTCTATGATTTCAGTAAACACTATGTGGCATGGCATGTATCAGCTGGATATAATACTTTTTATCAACAAATTAATCTTTAATTTCAGCTTTATGCTATTAAATCTTTCGATAAGATACCTTTCATAATGTGTCATTTATGAAAACAAAACAAAAAAAAACCGATCAGATAATTAATATAAATGGAATTTCTTTAATTACTACGATTTCTTTTTGTGAAATTTATTTTAAAATTATGAAAATTTATAGTTAAAATAGTAAAAAAATTGTATTTCGTGAGAGATGCTAATTAGCAAAGAAATTTTATTGTTTTGTTTTAACGAAAGGAAAAAGAACGAAATTAAAAGCAATAAAAGATCAATTCTCTCATTCTCTCATTATCAAATATATGATGAGATATACGCCGCATTTGTCAATAAGAATTTATCTGGAAATTATTTCTTTTTTTCGAATACAAAAATGGTCATAAAAGTGGAAGGTCATTTTTGTATAGAAATCAAAGTGAAAAAGGAAGCAATGGGCAGAGAGTTACTTCACTATGATTCAATATCAAATGAATGATAGAACCAACCAGCATGAATCTTTTTTGTAATTCAAAAATACTTTTATTATTTTGAGCTTTGTGTTTAAGGAATGTGAATGAATTTTTTGAGCGGTAAAAGGACATCAATGAAGCGTCCTTGTCCGATTGCGAGAAAATGACGAACAAAGGAAGGAAGGAAATGAAATGCGGAAGGTGAGAAAAGATTACAAAGAGGTGTGATGCATAAATTTAAGACAATTCAATTTCCATTCTCTCTTTTTCATTCTTACGTTCTTAACATTTTAATTGATAATGAAACTATGAAATTAATTGAAATTGTTTCAATTTCATGCTATAATTTTTAATTATTTTTTGTGATATAATGATGACATTTATTTATTTTAATGTCATTTTACAACGAAATGGAAAAAATTGAAAAAATTATGGAAAATTTGATTGTAAGTAAATTTGAATTTTATTTCTACGATATGATAAATATGTATGATACAAATTATGAATATGCATAAGTAATTTGTTAAATGAATGATGTAAATGTGGAAAAATCTTTGCTATAATCTTTCGTTAAAAATGGATTAAATCATCGAATGGATAGAATGAAATGTTATTCAGAAAGATTAAAATACAATTGCTCCATAAGAATTATTACAGAATTATTACATATCGGAATGAAATATGGAACATAATATATAATAAATAAAACACATAAATAAATGAATGAATAATAATTCATAATTACCACCAATATAATTCTCTCATTCGTGTGAAATTTCATTTTCATCTTAAAATTCAAATTTCCAATTCTTTAACCTATGATTGATCCTTTCAAGATTTATTGCAAAATCTATCAATTACAAATTATTATTATTATTCTCAATAAATTCTATTATTTTAAACGAACTTCACAACATTTGTCAATATGTTTAAATTCATTTAAAATATTTCTTTTGTTATAAATGAAATGCTTCATTGGAAATAAAAAGAAAATTGGGATGACATTTTTTTCATTCTGTCAACCTAATTTCATAATTTCTCACTTAAAATTTAATCATTTTCGCTTTTTAAAAGATAAAAATAAATATTATTTCATACATACTTATGTATACAACAACTTATATATATCAATTCTATAATTTATGTCAAATAAAATGACCGTATCGTACAGATAAAATTCAAATTTACCTACGATTGATTTTCCATAACTTTTCCAATTTTTACTATTTCGTTATGGAATGGCATTGAAATAAATGAGTATCGGTTACCAGCAATTATAGTTTAGAAATTGAAACAAGGCTTATCATTTTTTATTACAATATTTTCTTTTCAGTTATTTTAAGCTAATAATATTTTGTGTGATTTACATAATGATATGCTTTAATTGTTGCTTAGGCCATAAATGTTAACGAGTCCCTGTGCCTTTTTCCCCATTTTATTTATTGGCCTATAACTCAGAGTTATTCAATTTATCGTTTGGCTTCTTTTTTAGCTTTAAAAATAAACAAATAAAGTAAATTTTTTTGAAATGCGATCATTCAATGTTTCTTTGTGAAATTCACACTTCCAAAAAAAAAATTGTTAACTAATTAAAATATTCGCTTATCATTAATGAAACTTATCATTAAAGTTTGTTATATCCCTAAAAATTAAAAACTTCAAATGAATGTGATCCATTTATTTTTTGAGAATACCTGAATATCGCTAGAATTCTATGATCTATTTTTCTGCTATATCAATATCTCAATGATATTTAGTATAAGTTTTAATTTCAACGGGGCTCTCATCGTCACTCAGTGCTAGTTATCTGTGACTCAGTGCAAAGACTAACTTAATTTGCGTTTGCATTTTGTGACATTTATCTGACACACATTGGGCGGAAAATGCCATTTATAATGTCATCGTCTCATTCCTCCTTTCGTCTCTTCTGTCATCTTGAAACTATTATTAGTACAGCTTCCTCTTTCATTTATTCTCCCTTTGTAACATCACAACTTTTTCCTCCCTTATCTTCCTCCTATCATGACAATATCGCTCTAAAATTTAATCTTTCCTTTTCCTATCCTTTAATTATTACCTGGAATAGGTTATAATTAAGGGATAGGAAAAGAAAAGATTGATTTTATTAATAATATGTTTGTGGCTTTTTTTAGACACCATCACTAAAATAGTTTGTCTATTAGATATTTAAAATGATTAGTGATATTATACATACTTCGATGAATATACAATGTTCATTTCTTAGAAGAACTAACTCACTTAATTATCTTATCAATGATATCTCATAATATCAATTAAAATATGACATTTCGCCGCCAGAAGAATTCTCAGATTTGCAAGTAAAATATTTATTAAAAATTTTTGCAAACATTTCAATATTTAGGCCAAATTTTATGAGCTTTTAAGCAATTACTATAAAAAGCAATATTTTTACTTATGACTTACGTGTGATAATATATTTAATATAGTTTGCTGCCAACCGGGAAGTGAATTATTTTTTTATTGATTTATTTATTTCCCTTCTTTCATTCACATTTATATTTTAATTGCTGAATTGTGTTACCTGTTATCAATTCCACCTGTTATCATTGAGTAATCACACTACATATCTAACCTTAAATATAATTTCATAATAATCTTTTAAATATTTACAACTTTTTAATTTTAAATTTTTGAAATTTGCACCTTACATATATTCTATATTCGATATCTTAATGCCATTCTTATTTTTGCATTGCTTCATAACTTATTAAGCAATTCAATAAAAACAATTAGTAATTCTTCAGAGAAAGGGAATTTCCATGAAAGATCTATCTGTTAAATAATAGAAGGCAGTTAATGGTAATTGAAATAAATGAAAAAAACAGTGGGAAAATCGCATTTTTTGAATTTAACTGTCAACACATCAACGATCTGTAATTAAAAAGCGGTCGGTATTCATAAACGAAGAAAACGGTGAAGATGTGATCCGTTATATGGTTGATTGAAATGTCAAACGGCAAATAAAGCAAACGACTTCCCACGCATTTTACGAATTGCTAATGCAAATATAATGGGTTCGTTTAGTGATCCAAAGATCCAACTACTGTTTAATTACAGTTCCGATGACAGAAAGTAATTTGAAATTTTAATTTTATTCCTTAAGGAATTTTTTTTTCGCCACCTCAATCTTATTTAAACAATTTACTTTTTGATATATTTTTCAGTTTACAAAAAAATAATAGACGAACGGAGCGCTGTTTGATGAAAGATACATTAGGGAATAAATGCGCCTTAATTTGAAACAATGGAATTTCGTTAGGTGTTATCAGTAACAAAAACTGTTGTGATATCAAAAAATAAATTAATTTCTAAATTTGATAAATGCCGAATGTATAAATCTTTCTTAGTTATCTTTTGTTAATAAACCTTTTCGTTGTCATTTCTGAGCTCATAAAGAAACCAATTACTGTATGCAATAATTGAGTTGCAATTATTATAAAATAATCAAAAGTGATTGGATAAAAAGAACATTTCATTTTTCCCATCTCATCTTTTTCTTTGTCTCATATTCTGTTAACAGTAATTATACAAAATAGAATTACAACAAATTATCTTAAAATGATCGTTTTGTTAACGTTTTATTAACTATTAAATGAGATAGATATTCAATGATATATTCACAAATTTATATTTTTGAATTTCAAATTTAGTTCCAAATTTTTTGTACTATTACTATTGATTTTGCTATTAGCCTTCAAGAAGAAAAGGAAAAGATTTTGTTATTAGCTAAAAAAGATGAAAGAAGCCAAAGAATTCAATGGTAGAATAAATACAAATCTGTCATCAATATCTATTAACTTTTTCAAATTGAAATTTGCTTTAATTCCTCGTTAGAAGATCATTTATTGGAATATTCAAATACTTTAAAAGAATTTGCTTTACTTTTTACATAGCAAAATTTCATCGATTTTATAGATTGAAAAATTGAAATCCTCTGAATGTAAATCATTTAAGAGGCAATTAACTCAATTCAAATAAATAATATTTAATTTAAAGAGAATTTCAATTTCTCATTTATTTCTTTGTTTTTTGTTGTTGTTGTTTTGTTTAAAATAAACAACGATTTATTTAAATTAGATTATCCTTATGAAAAAGATTACTTATTTTTCATTTGATCAGAGTTAATATAAAGTTGATAAGAGATTATGATGATATTCTTATCATTGTCTATTTTCTTCTAACAAATAGAAATGAATATTTATGGAATGAATAAGCCTGAAATACTAAACACTCTTAATATATTCCATATATTTGCTTAAAATTAATTTTCTGAAAAATTCTTTTATTTTCTTCTTCCTCGCAATAGCGAGCGTGTAATCGTCGAAGTATGTGTTGAAATTTCAGCTGAAATATTTCATAAAATATTCAAAAAATTTTCTGCGGCATTTCATTTTACTATAAAAGATTAACATGACAATTTGCGCCTCATTGAATTTGTAGGATAAAACGGCTCAAAATCACGTCATTTTCTTTCTTTGCAGTTTATTTTTGTGTCCTTATTTATCACTTACAGTTCTTAAAAATGGCCACTATGATTAAGCATTTTTGAAAGTTTCATTTTTTTTAAAGGATAGGCCCAAACCGAAGTTTGATTATGAAGAAATTTTTAAAATTAGTTTTTATTCAATTTCAAATTTGTAATTAATAAATGAATTTATAATTGACTTTGACTTTTCAATATGTTGCAGGTGTTGCTCATTTTAATTTGATTGATATATTCTTGTTTATTTCATATTAGTTAGGAGCATAGTTTGCAAATTTCCTTATTCATTTCAGTTCCATTGGGAAATATCAGTTGATTGTTAATGCACGCATAAATCATAATCAATCCTTTTCCTTTCCCGGTGCTTCTTGTAATAATTTTATATTATGGCTGCATAAGCTTTAGGAATCGTTATTGGATTATGAATTTTGAGAACGGCGAAGACCCAAATCCACTTCACTTCACTCCATGCTTTTCATTTATCTGTCGAAACCAAACCACTCGATAAAGTCCTAAATGCATTCTTAACCAGCCATGAAATGTAATGGCATTGAATGATTGAAATTGTAACATCACTACTACAATCTCATCCATTCATTCCTTCTAATCGACTTGGAAGTTTCACTTAAAAATTTAATTCATCAAAATGCAAAGTAAAAAATTACTTTTAGTAAAAAATTAAAAGTAAAAAATTACTTTTAGTTTTGCTAAATTTATTAGCTAAAATTCATTTGTCACCGAAATTCAATAAAAATAAGAGAATGAATATAGCTTTGATGTAAAAGCCATCTTAAAATAGAAAGCATTCCTTCTCTTTCCTTACTCAATCAAAGGATTGTTTGTATTTGCCAGCGTTGCAAACTAATTCTGTATGAATTTCGATTAATCAATATTCTTCTCTTATATGCTTTGTTTTATTTTATTTTTCAGAACTTTCCATATGTCAAACTTCCCATTCATTTCCTACTTCAATTTCTTTTTTCTTCTTTACAACTTTATGATTTGACCTGCAGATAGGTTGGTATATTTCAAAATTTTGTCATACTTCTTTCCCTGATAGATAGTTGTACTATGAAAGCTAATTGCATTGAAGAAGAAGAGCAGTAAATTTTGTTTAGATGGCCATAGGCTGAGTAAATTCACACAACCATTTCATGGCCAACATTAAGTGACTAGTCCATTTCATTATAAACTATTTTAGAAACAAATTTACTAACCATCTACTCACAGCTTATTTCATTTATAAGCTTCAATAGCTTAATTCTTTAAACTGCTTAGTTTATAGGAAATTTCATAAGAAATTCAATTCTTATTATCCTTTCTAACAACCAGTGCTACT
The DNA here is from genome assembly GCA_916381525.1 of Cercopithifilaria johnstoni. NCBI lineage: Eukaryota > Metazoa > Nematoda > Chromadorea > Rhabditida > Onchocercidae > Cercopithifilaria > Cercopithifilaria johnstoni. Next base: position 9,055 of record CAKAEH010001996.1, read on the forward strand.
TCTAATAATAATGATAATTTCTTGTGTGAATTTTAAAAAAATATAAAAAATTTTTTATATTTTATTATTAGATTAGATTATTATTAGAAGTAGCACTGATTGTTAGAAAGGATAATAAGAATTGAATTTTTTCATTTTCATCCAATTTGTTTCTTTTCCAAACAGCTTACTCATATTTAAATTAAATTTTGTTGCAAAAGGCTTTTCATATAGTTTCCTTCGACTCATTTCAAATTTATTTTTCTTTACATAACAACCAGCTTTTTCATGCCAATTCATAGAATCAATTTTAATTCTTTCTTCTTCTTCTTCAATAGCAATCCATCCAATTGGCTTTTTTCTTTCCTGTATTTCTACATATGTTGTGATTTCTGATTACTCTTATCATCATACTTTTTACTTTTATCTGTTCATACATTTTTATTTTTAATTAATATTTAATGCAAAGGTTCGTTGATATGTCCACCGCATGTTGGATGTTTAGGCCTTAAAGTAAAGTAATTTAATGCTCAGGCCTTAAAGTAAAGTAATTGCATGCCATCGTAGTTTTTCATCTTTTCTATAAGTTTATTTGATAAAAACTTTTTCGATGAAAAATATTAATTAAGAAAATACTATTATTAGATCACCTGGTGGGATGACTTTTCATGCAAAAAGAAAAAACTGAGCTTTATATAAAGAAACTTTGTAGAAATTTTACAATGTCTGCATATTATCAAGGAATTATTAGTAGGATTTTGTATCTCTTTAAAACCAAATATGTATTTTCAAGAGAAGGAATATGGTTGTCAGAATCAGAGTCCCCCGAAGGCCAAGGCAAAATTACATAGCATTGGTTAGTATCGAGAAAACACTAACCTGTTATCGAATATAACTGGATGATGTTGACAAAATAGATTGAAGGACCCTATCCCAACATACATACAGTTCGATGTTGTTTTTCAAGAAGATAGAAATTGTAGTGGATGGAAACGTCTTTTCACAATTTTCACTAACTAAATAATTATTTGTTAACGATGTGAAAATCACTAGAAAACCGAATATTTGGATCAGTGAATCTGAAAATAACTTAGTTAATTAATTTATCTGCCTATTTTTCCACGAACTGTATACAATGAACGTGTAGAATGTACTTCACTTACTTTCTACACTGCAAATATAAGAATGCAAATTTTGCCGGCTCTTGTGACTTGAACTTGAAATATTGTATTTGTGGAATAAATATTTATTAGATTCTGGAAAATTTCTTAAAAACATCTTACATATATTTGTCCATGAGAGTTCATCGATTATATAGCTTCTCAGTTAGGACACAAACGTGGAAAATTTTCGTTTATGCCTTGATAATAACTAGCGCATCTTCCATTATGCCTGAATAAGAAGGCCCATCTCCCGTTCTGATAACAATACCTCAATAGCCCATTATTATGATTACCCATAAACCATCAATTTTAATTGATATAAATGTCAAAGAATTAAAATTCATACCTGCTTAATTGCTATTTTTAAAGATGAAATGCAAGGACGATGAAATAACCCATTTGCTTAATCATCCCGGGAAATTTCCATCGAAAAAATCTCGAAGAAGTCTTACAAGCACAAATAATTTCAGTTATCTTTTTTTCTAATTTCAACTTTTCGTGCACTTCAAACAAAATCATTTCATTGCGCCGATTCGAACAATTCTCTTATCGCTAATATTATATTTTCATTTCAAAAATTTCAGTCCACTGTTTGTTAAAAATGTTGACTAAAAAAAATGCCTATCAGTAAAGAAATCATAATTAGATAAAAGATTTTCAAATAGTGGACTGAAATTAGCCAAACGCATTTCATCTATCTATCGGATAGAAAATTTCATTAAATGCTTCACGTTCTTTTACTGTTATTAGATATCATAGTGATTTTCTTTTCCCTTTTATCGAGCTATAACAAATATTAGGAATGGTTATGGTTTGATATTTGCAATCATAATAATCATTATTCATCATGTTATAGTAATTATTATAATTATTCACATTATGTAATGATTATCATAATTATATCACATTTATTATGGCACTACAAAATGGGGAAGATCTTTTTAAGCTCTCTTCCTCAGAATGTATTCATAGAAGGTATTAAAGATATACAAGGAAACAATTTGTAAGTAATGATTGATTATTGGAAAAAAATGAAGTGGAACTAAGAAAAAGTAATCACATGCGATCGCATTCCTTACATATCATTTACGATTGCGATTGACGGACAATATCACTGTTATGCCTGTCTGATTCGCTTTTTTTAAAGCTTAGAAGAAGTAACTTTTGTAAATGAATAAGAGCTATCACCAGTAAGAATGAATGATAATGATGATAAAAAGAGTTGTTGGAAAAATTGAGAAGAACAATATTTACTGAAAGGAACCATTTTAAGTGTTATCTGTTTTAAATTGAATATTTGTTATCAATAAAGGATAAGTTTAACGTTTGATGAATATTTTACACCTCCATTTCATTATATCACTGATATTATATTGCAGGTACATATAGTTTGTTGACGTTGACCAATTTATTTTTATCATTTATTTTATGTGCTGATTTATTTTCATATTACAGGTAAAACATTGGTAATATTATTAAATCTTTGGCATATATTTTATTAAAGTCTTCTCATCATAATGAAATATTACAGGTTAATGTAATGCATACAAATTACTGTAATTAACTGAGTTACTTGAATGAAAATAAAGCTAAGTAGTTCTCATTAAATTTATTGTTTACTTTCCGAATGATCATCATCAAGTGTTTGGACAATAATCTGTCAAACTCTTTAATTTACTTAATTTAATCTTAAAGAATGTTTACTATTAGCTCTCCTATCTTAAAAATAATATTGAAATTTTAATTGGTAAATATTAAAAATTATCCAAACACTTCGAGCTTTCTAGGATAGTTGTAATCCTCTTTCTATTTTTAGCTTTAAATTCTTATTTCTATTTCTTTGTGACAGTCTATGAAAGTCACCGATATTTTTGTCTTCATCTATTCACTGATTATCATAAAGTAATGATAGAATAAAAAGTTAATTTGAAAAAATGTCTCCTCATGCAAAGGTCTACTCAATCTGCCATTATCCAAAAACCATTATACATGCATGCATGCATACTGAATGTTTTCTATGGCAATCAACGCATGCATGTTGAATGCATGGATGTGTTGATTGCCGTCGAGGCATTTTTTGATGCATTCCATCGTTATTTTATTCCTACAGCCATTCAACTTCGCAATACAAAATAGACACATGAAGACGTATCTATTCAGAAATCAAAAATTCCACTCTAACGGCGCCTGTTTGCTTCATTGGCCTCGCGATATATTCCCGAACTGTACCACAATTTTTGACCATTCATCCCTATTCTAGAACTTACTAAAAGCGTTATACCAATCAAATTAGCAAAGCTTAACTTAAACAATTCAAGATCGGTACGACGTGGAGAACCAAGCATGGAACATATTCAAGAGGAGTTTGTAAAATTTTTTCAGTTTTAAACTGCCGGGAATATTTTAAACTAAATCGTATCTAATTACTTCGTTGCAGGAGCCATAATTTCAATTATAACTAATATTATAGGACATATCTTCGGAAGTCTAAAGTAGGCTGAAGAAATGCCGCTAAAATTTCTACTTTTTAGTTAGTACAGGGAGAACAAAATGGTTTAAAATGCATGCGACAGCGCTAATATAACATAATGAACGAATTCTTTGGCCATTCTATTGTTACTCCATTTTATGGCCCATACTGTCAGTTAGATTATTTTTACAAATGTAACAATTCATTAAAAAATGAAAGACTTAAATAAATTAGAATTAAATGAATTAATTCCCTCAATGGGATAGTTTGAATAACCAAAAGCACATCGATACATTACCGCTCACTTTCTTTTTGTTTAGTGATAGATATTAAGTATAATTAAGCCATCGGGAACTTCCGCACAATGCCTGCAACAGAAAAGCCCATTCTTCCGGTGTTCCGTATCCTATATATCCGGAAATAATTGCATGAGGTAAAAATAGGTCCTCTTATACACTGCCACTTTTCCGCCGCAACCTTCATATTCACATTTGACTACATATACACATATATCCATACACATATACACATACACACATGCACACAGACATATACTGTACATACACATACACATACATATACACACATACACACATACAGAGAGAGGGGAAAAGAAAGAGAGGAGGAGAGAGACATTATTGTTCGCGCTGCCTCCGAGGTAATTTATAGCATTATTTACGTCTCGCCGTGGCCTCTGTGGATGGCCATTAGATGGACGGTTCGCAATTACTTATAGTGTCCCTAATTATCACCATGGGCTACTCATTCTTATCATATCGTCAGCACCTGTCAAAACAGCTGTCTTTTTCTAATTCAATTTGTTGCCAGTTGTTAATAATCACATCGTTTGGTTACAGTTAACTTTGGCTGTTTCAATTACAAATATAATTAACAAATAGTAATTATCTGTTTGATAGGTATGGATTTACTTTTCGAAAATTGTTGCTTATAATAATGCTTTTTAAACAAAATAAATTCAAATTGTTGAATTAATGTTATTCGCTAAATCTTATCAGAATTGTTGTTATCTATCCATTATCAGCAACCATAGTTAGCTTATCATTTTTTGGTAAACATTTTGATCATCGTTTTAAGAATCGATTTAGGAAGAATTAAAATCAAGAACTGTGTTCAAGCCATACAGCTCCACTCCTAATAAAACGAAAGGTCGTAAAAGGTCACGTCCCCATTTGTCCGTTATGAAATAATAAATGTGTTGTTTACTGTATCTGTTTCTCTCTGATTTCATTTTGATTTTGTATGATGAAGGAGGATATTGTTTGAAAATATATTCTCTCTTCTTTTATTACACTCAAAATGTTAAACTGTCATTTCAATAGCCTACAAGAAAATCTTTAGTATGAACTTCAGACACATTTTACGATTGCAATAATTTTCACCTCTCTGTGTTTATGATATTTTCAGGTAAAATTTGCTTTGTGATGATATCGAAATTATATTCTTTCAGTTCCAATAAACTTCGTAGTCAAATAAATTTAATTAGTTATAAAATTTTCACATAACATTGAAATGGATGAATAGACTAAGGATATGATCATTAAACATTATTCGATTGATATTCTATCATCGATGAAATCCCAAGCTTCTTAGAAAGATAAAATTTTAATGGTTGTATTTGAAGAATGCTAAAAGAGAAAGAGATGACAAATTTTAATTCAATTATTCCAAAAATAATTTTCTAATTTCATTCTATGATTAAAATAATATGTGGTATGAGAAAGTTGGATGTTTAAATGATTATCAGAATTATAGGTTACAAAAAAATATACCCATTTTATCTATAATAGACATTTGCTACTAATCTTCGCATGCCTTTTTTGATGTTGAAATATATATTCTGCCTTTTTTGATATACCGGATTAATTTTCTCTCGGGATTCGGGAAAGCTATAAAAAGCGATGCGTAATATAATCACAAAAGCAGACAGTGTATCTTTTTCAATGTCTCCCTTGAATTGACTGATTTTGTCTTTTATGTTTATTTCCTTCTTCTTCTTCTTCTTCATTATTTGTTGTGAAAGGTGTGAATAATTAACGAACGAACTGCTTATATTCATTATAGGAATTCATTCATTCGATGATTTAAAAGTTATCAGTCGAAGAAGACACTAAAATGATTCACACTAATTCCATTAATTCTAATCGACCACTTCTTTCAGACAGCTTCACCATCAAATCATTAAGCTTCTTCATTTCATTGTTTTTTAAAAATAAGACTGAGACAGTTCTTTTTTTAATTTATTCCTTTCAATTCTTCTATACTATTTCTTTCTCCTTCTCTCTCTCCCTCTCTCTCTCTTTGAAATAAATTGCTACAAAAAAGATTACATCCTTTCCTTATATAATCGTAATTATTGCTATGAATTGTTTTAATGAAATTCTCAATTTGAATTCATTAAATTTTATAAATTTAAATAATTTTAGCTGAAGCTAATTATTATGAAAGGAAAAATCGCAAATAAATTTATCATTTTGATATTAAAATGAATGAAATAATAAAATTATCAAATCAAAAAGTTTTTCAGTCTTTTTAAAAATAACTTTTTTTCTCTCACACATTAATTGTTTTCGTCTATTTCGTGATCTTTTTTTCTTAGAAATTAAAATTTTTGCATGATATCTCAAACTTCTGATTACTTTTGCTGACAGCTTTTCTATAATTCGATGTATTCACGGGAAAATATATTTCTTCCTAATATATTTCAAAAATACATGCAAAGTTTTATAAAACAATTTTATATTTTTATTCTCTGAACTCTTTTTCTTTTTTTGAAAATAAATTTATGCAAAAATAAAGAATAAGTTTATTTATCTGCAAATAATTTATCATTTTGATGATGTATTCCTATACTTTTAAAGATGATAATATATTTCGAATATCATATCATATCATATCATATCATATCATTGGGTATATTTTCATTTTGAAAGATTTTAAATAATAATTACTTCGTTTCAATTTTTTATTGTTTTTTTTTTCAATTTAAATTTATATAATAAATTTACATTTGCCTTTACAATCGTTTTTTTATTGAATAAATGACAAAATATTGACTTGAACTATTTCAAAATTCTAACATAAAATGAATTATTCAGCTGTAAAATCATCACAACATGAATCATAAAGCAAACATATAATAGCAATACAATTGTGACACATATCATTGGCCAAATGATATATTGAATGTGATACAACTGATCAACTTAATGATAACAATTTCTGTCTATTCTTGCAGGATAGGAGAAAGAGAAAGAGTTTAGTTCGAAGATTTCAGTGCTATTTCGTCACACTTTTAAAGTCTTAAGTGATGGCACTACTAAAAATGATTATATCTATTTTATTTCATCGATTTCCTTCCATTCATTCACTTTAAATCATCAAATATAAAATTTAAAATTTAAATTTTCTTCTATTCATCCAATTCAAAATTTAAATTTCTTTCTATTCATTCACTTCAAATGAGCAAAAATTGATAATTAGATTAAAAGTTTATTCCTATTTATCTTTCAAATTACAATCTTTCATTACTACTAATTAGTCAAATTACTGAAAAAGAAAAGATGACGTCAATTCAATTTTCTCATTTTCATTATTATAAATAGTTAGAAAAATAGTATACGTTTGATCGCATGAAATGGTCAACAAAATTTGTAAAATATATTTCAAATAACTAATCGATAAGATATACATTGTCACACTAACTTTTTCAATTTCTTATTATTTCACTTTCTCTTATTTTAAATGATTTTATCCGTACTCTGTTTATATTGTTGTAGTGATGAAGATGTTTCATTGTAAGCTAAAAATTTTGAAAGCTTCGTAATGAAACTAACTCGTTGGATAATATGTTGAAATTTTGACATGATCAGAGGTCAAGCTGCAGTGATACAAACTAAAATCTTAAAAGGTGACTCATTTATTCACAAATTGTGAAAAAGTCTTTATGTTAAGTGGATTCAGAATTTGTTGCTGTAAATCATTAGATTCTTTAGAAAAAATTTTCCATAGTTTTTCATTATACACTCTTAGCTACTTTTCATCTCTTTCAAAAAGCGCAACTCTTCGCCAATTCGTTTAGGCCTTTAAATGGCTAACTAAAAGTTAAATTAGAAAATATTATTTTCATATCCAAATGAAATATTCGTCATAGAACATTTTAAGAATAAAGAGAGAGAGAGAGAGAGAGAGAGAGAGGGAGGGATATTTGTTTTATGTTATTTATTTAAATTTTTATGATATTCATACAATATCGAAGAGAGTAGTGATGAGAAAGTTATCCAACTGTCTATTGTCCACTTGAAGAGGACCACTATAAGCTGCCCATCGTAGAAGCGTTGGTCAGTAAGCTCACTTCTCATTCAATTGCTTACTGGATCTTTACGGCATCTCAAACTTACTCATATGATAGCGCTTAGTGGTATGGTATCATTTAGATGATGATGACGATCGTTGAATGGTTTAATTCCATTCGAAAACATCAAAATACAAATTGAAATATTTGATGTATGCTTGATCCTATCATCAATAATTACCTTTACAGCATAATTTCCCTCATTTCTATCATTCTTAATATTATTACATTTACTTTCTTTTTTGATTTTCAAACATAATTTCTGCGCCTATTTCAATCTTAAATAGAATTTATATATCAAAGTAAAAAAAAATTCGTAAAATTTATTTAATAAATTCACGCATTATAAATTCAACTTTATTCAATTATAAGAACGATAGAAAAAGAAGAAAGCATCGAATTCTTTATCTCTCTTATTTCCCTCCTTTCTATTTATGCTAATTAAGCTTACCGGAATAGTACCTGTAGTAGCAATTTGAAAATTTTGCTGACAGTATTTATTAAATCATAATCATAATATTATATTAATACATTTAATATGCAATTAAAAAAAAATCGACCAAATCATTATTGATAAGGATTATATGGTAGTAATAATAAGTCATATGATATGATCATTATCATTATCAATTATTAATTAACAATTTAAATCATTGGAAAATTTTGATGAATTTGCGCATTTTAACATTATTCAAAAATTATTCCAATTTTTGTCTTTCAAAATTTAATTTATTTAAGAGATTTATTCTATTCTATTCCAATGTTAATATTTAAATTGTTGGAAAGAATGAATGGCATTTAAAAATTTTCTTTATTATTTTTATATATTATCATACATTTGATAGTTCCCTAAAAATATATCGGATTTTCTAATGAAAAGTATAATTAAGCAATTTCTGTAAGGAAAGAATCTAACAGACAGACAGACAGACAGACAGACGGACCGATAGGCAGACAGACATCGTATCATTTACTTCATTGATGAAATTTCATTTTTTCCTTTTTTTTGAAATTGCGATCGTTGTGTTGGAAAATTTTTCAAAGTCTTTAATTTACTCGTTACGAAAAATTAAAGGAAAGAAAGTAAGTGAAGGGCTTGTGATTGAATTTAACAATAAGTGAGATAAAGGGATAATTTTGTTGCGATCCTTTCATTTTCTTATTCATTTGAAATTCAACAAATTTTGAAGAGATAGAAAGAAATTAAGAAACAGAAATTTAATCTAAGACTGCAACTAATTTCTTTTTCCTTCTTTTGTTAATATTTTGTGATGACTGAATTAAAGACTTCGAAAAGTTTTCCAACGCAATGATCACAATTTCAAAAAAGAAAGGAACGAATAAAAGTATTAAATTTCATTAATGAAGTAATTGTTCTTAACTTCTTTTTCATCTCCTCAAAATTTATTAAATTCCAAGTGGATAAGAACTTTTGCGCCGGCTTTCTTTTGCTATAAAAAGTAATAGTCGTATAAAAATTCCCATGAAATTATTTAGAACTGCGATAGCAATCATTTATTGTTTGTTTAACGAAATTATTTCGTATCGCAAGACGGTAACATAACCTTATGAAAATTAATTTCATTGCAACTTTTTCGAATCTTTTATAAATTTTAATTTTTGAATCTGTTAAAAATTACATTCTTTTCTTTACCACAAACTTACTTCGTTGAATAACCTTTTGAACCCTTTCAATATGCCAATAGAATATTATTTGGCGCAAAAGTTAGTCACAGACAATTGAGCCTAACTAAATCCGTTCCATTCATTTAAAAAGCTAAAATGGCTTTAAAAGACAAAAAGTAATTCAACTAAATATTGCATAATGCAATGCTTCTACAATTTCATGATAACGAAATTTTTTCCACATTACATCCATACTTTCTTTTTTCAAATTTTCTCTTTAAACTTTAAAGTAAATTTAAGTTAAATTCTTTTTGGATTAAAACGCAAGCATCTGAAAAAAGTGCGGTGGATTCATATTACATTGTGAACATATAAATTACATGCCTGTCCTTTTTTAGTGTGATATTAGTTATATCGTGACCATTATTAGTCTTAAATAAATAAACGGGGTTTGGCC
>CAKAEH010001997.1:0-19117 GCA_916381525.1 Cercopithifilaria johnstoni
CCGAATTCTACCGAACTGATTTTAATAAAAATTACTCAAACAAATATTTTAGGTTTAAATTAAGTGATTATTTAGAAAATGAATTGAGTGCAGCAATAAAATTAACAAGCAATTGTGAAATTTTTTTCCCATCACTTCAACCAAAATATATTTCGTTCTCACTTTACGGAGAAAGCTTTAATGGTTAAAGTTTGCTATCAAATTTAACATTTATCTCCTTTAATTTGCTATCGCGAAATGAACAACTGAGAATTCTTTTATTGTCATTGGAATTAAAAAGAAAAATCCGATCTTGACAACTTATTGGCAGTGATTGAGAGCACTATTGACAAGTGTTGAAAGGAAGATGGTGGCAGTTTTGATCTTTGTGAGTTATAATGCCAAATTTTTTGGTTGATAGCCGTCATTACTGATAAAATGCGGTCGATACAATTCATTTAGATTACGGATTATTAATTCTATGATATGACAAACTAATTTGAACAGTTCAACCGAATTCAATTCAGTATTCCATAATTGAGTTAAAATAATTTGAATAATTGATACAAACATAAAATTAATTTTTATGCAACCAAGCACAATCAGTAGATTTCTCCGACTTTCTCCGTCTCTTTAATGGTCTTTTTTATCATTTATTGATTATCTATCATTTAAATCAATTTAAGTTAGAGAAAGTAGAGCATTAATATGAATATCAAAAAGTTATGCGAAATAAAATATAAATAATAATAATATATTGGCTGCATCTGTAATTGGGACACAGTTTTAAGCCATATTTTACTATGAAAACACATTGTTCAATAGGTATCGATTTTATGAATCATTGCATGAAATACATTTTGGAAGCATAAACATACAAGTATAATATCTCAAAAAAATTTTATTGTTTAATCAGAATATTTCAACCATTCAAGGAGTTGTTAGATGAAAATTAGTCAATTACTAATATATCCATTCATCTCATCTTTCTTTTTAATCTATAAATTATTAATTAATTTATGCATGCAAATTATGTTAGGGTTGCGAGAGGTTTCCGCGGCAAAAACTTCTGCATTTCGACATATTTTTTGAAATTTATTCAGTGCATCATGTATTTGGTAATTATGAAATACACTACCAAAAAAAAATTTTGTTTTAATTATTCAGAATTTTCTATTCTGTACAACGGTAAAAAATTAACCACGATAATAATAGTAGTAGTAGTACGGATAGCGACCATAGTAAGGATAGATCAATCTAGACGGACCAAATCTTCTGAATCCAAAGTTGAAAGGAAAAGGAGGAAATTGGGAGCCTCTACCAATCAAGCCGCCTGCAAGCAAACCCAAACCAAAGGGAAATGCAGGAGATAATAGGCCAAGAGGATTCAATGCTGGTTGAGCAGGCGCAGGAGCAGGAGCTACTGGTTGAGCAGGCGCAGGAGCAGGAGGTTGAGCAGCTGGTCTAGCGGCTGCAAAATTGTTCAACGACTGAAATTTAAAATAAGCTTTTATTAACTTCTACTATGTATGATAAGTGAAATTTATAAGAAACACATAAGGAAATGAAACCTATAAGAAGTATGAAACTCACATTGTCGCCTGCGATGTTATTGAATGATAAGAAGCTAAAAAAACGGCTCTGTGCATTTGTTTCAGAAACTGATAGTAATGTTCTGAAAAAATAGGAAAACATTAGCAGCTAAGTAAACAAAACAACTGGTAACGGTAAAAATATTTGCTTTTCATTTTAACTTACACTATTGTTAGAGGAATGAAATATTCAATGATAAGAAATGGCATCTTAATAAGTGATCCAAATTCCTGCAAATATGTTTGATAACGTGCAGTTGGCATTATTACAATATCGGCAAAACTGCTAGAAAAATATTCGCCTTATTCTAATTTAATGTTGCACATCAAATAATGCTCTCTTTATTCTTACTGAGAGAAATTCATTTAGGATTAAGCGTAAAGTAAATAAGAAACTCATCGCATACTGTCTTAATAAATTATCATAGAAGATTATATTTTTTAAATGTTTAATGAACAACATTAAATTCATTGAATGCTTAAATTTGTCATAAACAATCAGCTTGATTACCAGAAGTGTAATAAGCGATAAAATTCTGGATAAAGTCGCTCAGAAGTTACATAAGGTTAATCATTCATCTATCATTAATCCGCAATTGACAATCAAATTAATTACTAACAAGAACGGTTAAATTATGAAGAAAAATCTATTTTGTCAATTTTGCCGTTGGCTGAATTGGATGAGGGAGGCAATTAATTCATTTATGTATCATACAAAATAGGTAACACCACATTTCCTCGCCTCTTTACAAAAAGACAGGTTCTGAAGAAAAGTAAAATTTGTACTTTTGACATTTCAGTTATGATTCTTTTCAATTCAGTTATAATTCTTCAGTTAGTTCTACTTCAGAAATGATACTTTCAAGACAATAAGAAAATCGATTGCGAAACAATTGGAAGTGAAATGTATGAATAATTCTTTCAATATGTATTAATGATTTCAATTGTATGAAATGCACGATGATTAAAATATGACCAAGTAAGCAAAGGGAATTATTCCGATTATATTTTCCGGTAAACAAATAACCATCATGGTTGCATGAAAGGATATAATATCATGATTATCGGGACGGTTGTTATGCTAGTTGACTGTAGTACCCTTTGCTACAATATGCATAATCTCGCATTCATAACAAGTGTTGTTACTATGTTCTGTACTTTTCATTTCTTTCATTTTTCTCTTTATCTAATTGATTTTATCGAATAATCGATGAGAGCAGGAATAATTGATTTAGGCCTAATTATTGAATGAAGGATGGAGCCAGAAGAAATGCTCTTAGCTAGCGTATTTTGAGTGATGTTTTTGCGATCAAAGAATAATACTTATGTGATTGTTGAGCAAGAAAGAGAATAATGTTATCAATAGCTTAATCTAATCACCTCACTAATTTATTCATTTACTTACCCTTACCACTCCAACTAATTTATTAATTTGCTTACTAAGCTACTTATTTGTCTAAGTAATGAGATGATTTTGGAATTGAAGCAATTTTTTTTATATTTTATCACTTTTATTATTATTAATATTATTTAGTAATAATCACTTTAATCATTATTAGCAATAATAACATTATTATTAATAACACTATTAGTAATAATACATATTAATGATAATATATTATAATAATACATATTATTATTGATATTTTGCTAATAGTGATAATAATGATAATGATGATGATAATATTAGCAATTTCTAATCATGCTTAGTTTTAATTGAAGAATTTAGCTCGAAGCAATAATAATATTCGTAACAACAATAATAATAATAATAACAACAATGGCAATAATGATAATAATGATAATAATAATGATAAGAATGATAAAATAGAAAAGAATTGCATTAATTCCAAATTCTCGGAAAAAGTGGAAAACGAAAGAGAAAACAAAAATGAGAACAAATAAACAAACATGAAGAATTATTTCAGATAAACATTGAATTTTGTTATAAAATTATGACATGAAAGAGAGAAATGAGAAAGACAATGATAACAGATAGAATTAAAAGAGAAAATTGAAAAAAATAAAAAGAGATAAGAAATGATAATGATACAGAGAGGAAGAGGAAGAGGAAAATAAGAAGGAGGTGGAGGAGAAATGGTAAGAACAGGAAGAGGAGGAAGAAGAAAGCATGAAAAGAATTTTTTACTGCATAATAATAGACAGCAACATCAACAGCAGCTTGGAGTGTGTTGACAGTTTTAGCCTTTATGAGTTTTATTATCGAATTTATTGGTTAATAGTCATCATGAGTGATATTTGGCAAGAATGGAATTTGTTTTGATTTCTGTTTTCTGTATTAAGTTTAATTTTCAAGAGTTTGAATATGAAATTTTATTAACAGACAAAAACTTGAAGTTCTCAAGAGACGGAATGTTGTACTAAATTTCAAATTTTTTGTCTTTTTGAAAGACAGTAAATTTGAAATTTAGTGCAACATTCTAATCCATTAAGAATTCGCTGAAATTCGTGAATTTTAAATTTTAAATCCTTTTCTTGTAGCTATCGTATGAATGAAAATTATATAATTCATTAAGTGTGATAGATAATTAAGTGATTTATGCCTAATGTGCTAATTAAATCAAAAAAAAAACTTCAGAAGATATGATTATCGGAATGGTAAGCCATTAATTTATATTAGTCAAAGTCCACCACAGAATGCATCAATACAAACTGATTTTACATTTGGAAGCGTAAGCATACAAATATAACATTGAAAAAATTCTATCGTTTAATTAGAATATTTCAACTAATCAGGCAGTTAGCATAAGAATTAGTCAATTGCTAATATATTCATTTATTTTCTCTCTGATATAATCAATTATAATATATCCCTCATTTTTTTCGTTGTAATAGCTCATGCATTTCGCATATATTTGAAGTTTATTCGGTGCATCATGTATTTGATAACTGTAGAATACAACATCAGACAAAACTTCGCTTTAATTATTCAGAAATCTGCCCAACGGTACAAAGTTAACCACGATAATAATAATAGTAGTAGTAGTATGGATAACCACTATAGTAATAATGCGGTATATACGGACCATACGCTCCGTAACTGCCGTAGTAAGGATAATAAGGATATGGGGAGCCTCCACCATTCAAGTTGCTTGCAAGCAACAAAGCAAGTAAAGGAGATAATGAACCAAGAGGATTCGATGTTGTAATTTGTACTCGAGCAGCAGCAGCTCCCGGACCAGCTCGGTCTCTTATAGCATTACCTGCTCCCGGTACAAAATTGTTCATCGACTGGAATTTAAAATAGTTTTTTTTTTCCACGACTTAGCGTTCCTCAATGATTGAAATTTAAATTATTGTTGAATGACTGAAATTTAAAATGAGGTTTTATTAGAATGGTTAACAATTAATCTTATAATGATTATGCGTCAAATATTGTAGTTGTACTACAGTAAGAAAACTACAGTATGCGATACATTAAGCATTACCTTATCAGGTACGTGAAATTTATAAGAAATTTACAAGAAAATGAAACCAATAAGAAGTACGAAACTCACTTGGCGGCCTGCGATGTTGTTGAATGAACCTATATCAATCCGCCACTGTGCATTTGTTCCAGCAATTGATAGTAATATTCTGAAAAAGCAGAAGATATTAAAGATAAGTAAATTAAATAGCACAGATAAGTAAATTAAATAACTAGTATGATAATATCAAAAATATTTGTTCATCACTTTAACTTACACTATTGTTAGAATAATGAAATATTTAGTGATCAGGAATGGGAGCATAATGAACAATCCAAAATTCCTGCAAATATGTTTGATAATGTACAATTAATATTCCTACGTCCACAAAACTATTAGAAAATCGTTCGCTTTATTCTCACTGAGGAAAATTCATTTTGAATTAACGGTAAAGTTATCATCGCTGTCATAAAATTCAGGATAATGTTGATCAGAAGTTACCCAGAGTCTATCATTCATTCGCAATTGAGAATCGAATAAATTACTGGCAAGAACGGTTAATTACAAAGAGAAATCTATTTCATCGAATTCAAGCTGGCTGAATTGAACGGGGGAAGGCAATTAATTCATTCATGTAATAAACAAAATTGATGACATCATATTTCCTTTCCTATCGGGACGATTGTTAAGCTATTTGTCTCCATTACCGTTACCGTATGCATAACTTATATTTACTACAAGCATTGTTCCTATATTCTCTACGTCATCTCTTTCATTTTTCTCTTTAGCTTCAGAATTCAACTGACTAAAATACATTCAAAAATAATGATTTCAATTGTCAGGAAACCTTATCTCGTATTTGGAGACGAATTAAACGGATTCTTAAAATTATGAAGTCGAACTTTTGCATTTGGAAAAAAGATAAGTGGAACGGACGGATGGACGGACATAAACGGTCACAGAATATATGCAACTCAAATAATTATTTTGATGAATTGTATATCGCGGTAAATGTCCCACTAATTTAGCTTAAATTTTCCTAATGACAGCGCACATTTGATGTGAAAGACGAAATAAAGAGATGGAAGAGAATTGTTGCTTTGACTATTTTTTTTGAAAAAAATTCAACTATAATAAATTTATTCTTTTTCTCCCACGTCATCTGTACTTTTTCCTTGAATTGCGACTTTAAATAATGAATAAAATTTTGAAATGGTATGATACATTGGCCAATAATAATTGATAAGACTGTCTGTTAATTTAGGCCTGATTATTGCACAAAAGATGGGGCCAGAAGAAATGTGCTTGGTTGACGCATATTTTGTGATATTAAAGTAATCATAGATTAACACTTGTGTGAGCAAATGAGAGAATAATGTTTTCAATAGCTTTAATTGATTCTGATTCTCATTGTATGGTGTAAAAATGAAGATAGAGAGACAAACCATCGATTAATGATTTCTGCAATGCAATTATTTTACGTAATATTACAATTGGTTTCAACGTAAAAAAAATTGTGTACCTTTTACTTCGCCGACTATTCGTTTTTATCTTTAAGAACTTTCATTTACATTGAGATGGCCCTTCTTACCTTTCTTCAATTATAGCAATCGATTATCCGCAATAAAAATGTGCTAATCGTACACTTTTAGTTGTCATTTTAATCATCCCTCTTTCATTTAATCAAATTAATTTAATTACAGAAGGTGATATTTCACGGAATGAACATCAACAATTCGTGCAAATAAAATCGGGAAATGGCTGCACATAAGTACTTCATCAAGTGCAGGCCATGACCTCATATGTAATTGGTACGCAATTTCAAAGTCTTATTTTGTAATTTACATACTCTATCATACGGATTTGAATTTCATGGTACACTTCATTGGGTATATTCTGTAAATATAAGCTTCGATACAGGATACTTTACGAAAACTTCGACTTAGTTACATTCAACAAATAATCAGCATCAGAATTAATCAATTATTAATATCCATTCATTTTAAAGGAAGACTACCAGAAAAAGGATACCAGAAAAAGCGTCTTGGCAAAAAATTATGGAGAGTGATATTATGTTTTATGATAAAACAAATCAAATTCCTGAATCGGTCTGCAATAAACCTTGTAAAATTGGACAACGAGTGAGTTTAGTCGTATAATTTAATGTCCATATAATGAAGTTCTAAAAATTAACATGTAATATTTCTCACGTGTAATTATTTTTGGGAGATAAATTATGCAGTCTCGGGATACTGCAATTATTGATTACTTCAGTAACTGGAAATAATTATGAAAATAATTTTTCAATTTGATGATTTATAGCAAAGAGAAACAGCGGCTTGTTGTTGGATTTGTGAAGATTGTTTGGCACATTAAATTATAAACAATACATTACGTTTGTGTGAAAATTGTACACTTGGATGATGGCCTAATAAAGATCATACAAGTAAGCATACTTCCATGCAATCATCAAGCTTTTGTTTTTATTCTATTTAAATATTTCAAATGATATATATTAATGAAGTAATTTATATTATAGCTGTTATTACTGTAAGAGTTTTGTTTATCATTTATATATTTTTGAGAAGTATTCTACCAATATTGATTAATTAAGGTTTTTTTATTTTTTTCATGTAAACTTATATAAATGAATAATACTGAATTGAACTGAACTGATTCCGGAATCAATATTCAAATATGTTACAAATTGATACGAATATATTATATCAAACTGTATTAAATGGAACTAGAATAGTTTCAATGAGGTAAAACTGAAATACTATATATTACTGTATACTGAAATTGGTTTAAAACCACTTAATGGTGATTCGGAGCGAATTTAATCCAAACAGCTATGAAGTAAAAATGAAATATTTTTGGCATTCAAATATTAATTAATAATTCTGAAGTGCTATTGCAAAATGTTTTGTTAATTATGGAAGTGAAAAATTTATTGAACAAATCGCTGAATTTCATTCCCATTTCTTTAATCTATTATAATTACATAATTGTGGCTTACATAGAAATGAAGTTTGTTATAAAAATTTCGAAGTTCTTTCACAATTTATAGCAACGAATTAAAATAAATACACTATCCAAGGAGTGCAGACATTTATATATTTTGTATTCAATAATTTTCAGCTTGGAAGTTTCAAATTTAAAATAATTGACTTCTAAATTGAAAGAATAATCGAATCAAAGCAAGGATTGCTCAAAAGTTCATTTTCTCCGCGAAACGCTTTGAATGATTGGGAAGGGAAACATTCCTTCTGCTGAAATTGAGTATTTTCAAATTTAATAATAGATGAAATGCCTTTGAAAGGGAAAGTGTGAAGCAAGACGAGAGAATTCAGGAGAAATCGACGAGGTTGTGAATTTGACTTAAGAAGTTTGTTGTTTCGCAGACAGATGCCATTGGAGAGTTCTATTATTGGTGGTCTCACTCCATAAGTATGATGACAGTTTCAGCCTACATGAGTTTTAATGAACGACGTGAAATTCATTTAAGGCTTAAAATAGTTGGCTTGATCATCAAAAAAATTGTAAGCCACAAAACTCAAGATAAGATTGCTCAGAAATTACATAGAGTCTACTATTCATCTGCAATTAAGTACCATAATACCAGAAGAAAAGAAATCTTCACCGTCAATTTTATCGCTGGCTGAATTGGAAGAGGTGGACAATGCATTTATATAATGTACAAAATTGCAAATTATAAAAAAGTGATATTATAATATACATAATTGATATCAAGAAAAGCAAAATTCGTGCTTTGACGAATTCATTTATGATTAAACAATAGTTTCCCTAATCATTAATAGCTCGCAATTAAAGTGCTGGCCAATATCCTTATTAATTCAAAATTTTGATCATTAATTAAAGCAATTAAAGGAAAAAGTACAAATGACGGAGAAAGGAAAGAACAAATTTGTCACAATTGAATTTTATTCAAAAAAAGGTCATTAATTAAAGAAACAATGAATTTATCATAGTTAAACTTTTACACAAAAAAGGTCAATTATTTGAAAAACAGTTTCCTTCCATCTCTTCATTTTTCTTCAAGCGTGCGCTGTCATTGGAAAAACCTCATAATTTTAAGAATCCATTCAATTTGTTTTTAAGTACGAGTTAAGTTTCTCCCAGAATAGGAATGATGATTTTTAAATTATTCTCTGTTAAATTTTGAAACTTATTGACCTGAAATACTTTGCCCTCTGAAATACTGTTCCATCACCTATCCTTTGATAACTTTTCTCGTTTACAAAACCGTCAGTTGCTTAGGCCTGTTGAATATCTGAAACAAAGCAATTTTACATTTTCAATCCGTCTTCATATACCAATTCACTTAATTTTGAAAAAAGCGCAGAAGTTCAATTAGGTAGATAGAAGAGTGAAAAAAATAACGTGGATAATAGAGGAACAATACTTTCAATGAATTCGAGTTTATGCATTTTGTACAGTAGCACAAGATATTACATTCAATTAGCATAACAACTATAACGATAAGCATGTCATCATACTTGTTTCATGAAGCAGCGTGGATTGTTCGTTTTCGGGAAGATAATGGGAATAATTTGCTTAGCTAACTTGATCATATTTTTATCGTCGTGTATATTTATTCAATCAAAATCATCAGTATATATACTCGCAGAATAAATCAAATAGTTTCACTTCCAATTGTTCCATAATCGATTTTCTTGCTTCCTTGATAGGATTTCCGAAGTAGAACTAATATATCACAAGAATTTCATTTTTCTTTGGGACAAGTTTTTTTTTGCAAAAAGGCATGAAGTGTGATGTTAAGTTTGTGAATTACATAATCCGCGTAAAATGTGAATCATCAGTCAATAATTAAGTGGATCCATTATCTCAAATGAAAAGTAGACTACCTAAATTGACTCTCCTTGTCAATGTCATCTTTTGAAAAATGAAACATAGAGAAATCAAATTTCCGATTAAATTTACTGGTGATTCTCAAATATGATGCCCTCAGATTAGAATACAATGAATATTTATCTAGCAGTTTTACAAACTTTAACCTTATTATAATATCATCAATTGTATATTATTGGCCATATTTGCACGAATTTTGGACTGTATATTATGTGGCTATGCCTTTTCACTAAATATTTCATTGCACTAACCGTAATGTAAAATAAAGTGATGAAGAGCCGACTAATGTTTTTGTCCCCTTTCAGAACAATTCCATCAATTGCTGAACTAAATGCACAATTGACAGTTGTGAGCGTGAACTCGTTCAATAGAAACATTGCACATAGAAACATGAAGTTTCACAGTCCTTATGAGGTTGTGAATGATATGCTGCAGTATATAACATATTACGCACAATTCAAGTGTCATCTGATTTAATTGTTTACTTTCTCAATGAAAAGTTATTTCAAATTTCAGTTGTCGAACAATGATTTGAACGCAATGGTAAGACACAATGCTAATGATTGTAAGGGAAAGGCATTAAATCCATTTCAAACTCTACAAAATCCATTTGTTTCGCTTCCTGAACTTGCTGTTGGTGTCAAATATTCCATTCCAGACAATTTCTAGGCAGCGCATAGCAGTCATCTAAATTAAATCGAAAAAGCTGGATCACCAGATATTTCATTGCTCTAACAATAGCGTAAGTTAAAATGATAAAAAAGTATTTTTGATGTTATCACTTTAGTTATTTTGTTTATATTACCTGTTAATGTTTCTCTACTTTTTTTTTCTACGTTTTTCTACTCACTTTCATCAATTGCTGAAACAAATGCACATTGGGATTTTAATGTATTTTCTTACAACAATTAGGCAGGCGCCCGTGTGAGTTTCATGTCTATAGGTTTCATTTTCTTGTATATTTCGTATAAATTTCACTTGTCTTACACGGTAATGAATGCTTAATGTGTCGCATACTGTGGTACAACTACAATATTTGGCGCATTATCATTTTAAGATTGTTAACAACTTCAATAAAATCTTGTTTTAAATTTCAATCTTTGATGATGCAGCGCCACTTATTCCTCCTGATATACGAGCAGCTCCAGCAACAGCACCAGTTCCAACATCGAATTCTCTTGGTCCACTATATTCTGCACTTCTTTTGAGTTTCTTTGCAGGCAGATTGACTGGTGGAGGCTCCCCATATCCTCCATGAAAATGTAAAATGAAAATGCAGATTTCGGAAGTGTATCCCAATTATAGATGCAGCCAATATGCTTCAATTTGATGTTAAACTTTAGCCATTAAAACTTTCTCTTCATAGTAAGAACGAAATATTATTTGGTTAAAGTGATTGTAAGACAAATTTCACAATTGCTTGTTCATTTCATTGCTGCACTCAATTTATATTCTGAGAAAAACTTTAAGATTTCAAAGAAAACAGAAAAGATATCAAATTTATAATGATAGAGGAAGAAAGAGAAATGAAAGAAGATCATAATTAATCATATTGGTAGAATACCTCTCTAGAATGATAAGAAAAACTCTTACAGTGATAACAGCTAAAATCAGCGGTAATAAATTATATGGAAGAAATTATTGTTTAACAAATAAATAATGTTTATGGAATTATTTTTAAAATATAGATATATAATAAAAATCGTTTTCGAATTTTATTCTGTTTTACAATGTTTGAATTATCAAATAACTACAAAAAAACAAACTGAAAGAAAAATATTATCAAATCGATCGGTATGAATAAATTTGTTAAATCGTTAACTATTAGAAATACTGCCTAAGTAATAAAAGTAAGCCTAAATTATTTTGTCTGAAAATCAAATGTCTCATAATTCAAATTGATCTCAATTGGTTAAATTTTCAAACTAGAAGCTAATACAGAAAACTTTGATATTTCAAAAATAAAATTATTTGGAATTCAGGACTTAATTATGACCTTAGGGAAGACATTTTTTTGTTCATAGAATCACGCAGTAGTTGAAGTAAAAAAGTAAGAAAATGTTTTTACCGAGCGACACAGTCGTTCACTGTGTGACACTTAACGACAGGAAGACAAAATTTTTGATGATGAATTAGCTAAAACATGCAGGTAAAAGTATGGCGATAAAGTCCATGCAAACTTAAAACTTTGTTTTATGTAGAAATTATGAATTGAAACTAATTTATTAGTCATCAAAAACTAACAAATTAGTTTCAATTCCTAATTTCAATTCCTCATTACACTGCCAGCAACAATGGCACATTCGATACATGCAGCAATCCATATAATGATTACCTGAAACAATAACCTTATTACGTTATCCTTTATCCTTAACCATTAATTAGCAAATAATAAACTCACTCTTGTCCTGTTAGGTATTTAAAAATTTTCTTTTAAGTTTATGGCATAAATTAAAATATTTGAAGTTTTTTTCACTGCTCTTTATCACCGATTAAATTCATTATTATCAAATAATATATGTTAGAATTTGGAATAATTATTGGAAAGATAATTGCTTAGTTGTGATGTAATACTTAGGAAGCGTGGTTTTTTCATTAAGATACGTTTCTTACTGCCAGCTAAAATNGCAGTAAGAAACGTATCTTAATGAAAAAACCACGCTTCCTAAGTATTACATCACAACTAAGCAATTATCTTTCCAATAATTATTCCAAATTCTAACATATATTATTTGATAATAATGAATTTAATCGATGATAAAGAGCAGTGAAAAAAACTTCAAATATTTTAATTTATCCCATAAACATAAGAGAAAATTTTTAAATACCTAACAGGACAAGAGTGAGTTTATTATTTGCTAATTAATGGTTAAGGATAAAGGATACCGTAATAAGGTTATTGTTTCAGGTAATCATTATATGGATTGCTGCATGTATATTTTTGAAATTTATTCAGTGCATCATGTATTTGATATCTGTGGAACATAATACCAAACAAAACTTTAATTATTCAGAAATTTTTAATCTGCCCAACGATACAAAGTTAACCACGATAATAATAATAGTAGTAGTAGTATGGATAACCACTATAGTAATAATACGGTATATACGGACCATACGCTCCGTAACCGCCATAGTAAGGATAATAAGGATATGGGGAGCCTCCACCATTCAAGTTGCTTGCAAGCAACAAAGCAAGTAAAGGAGATAATGAGCCAAAAGGACTCGATGTTGTTGTAATTTGTACTTGACCAGCAGCAGCTCCCGGACCAGCTTGGTTTCTTATAGCATTACCTGCTCCCGGTACATTATTGTTCATCGACTGGAATTTAAAATAGTTTTTTTCCATGGTTTAATGTTCTTCAATGATTGAAATTTAAATTATTGTTGAAATGACTGAAATTTAAAATAAGCTTTTATAACAATGGTTAACAATTAATCTTAAAATGATTATGCGTCAAATATTGTAGTTGTACTATAATAAGAAAACTGCAGTATGCGATTCATTAAGCATTACCTTACAAGGTAAGTGAAATTTATAAGAAATTTACAAGAAAATGAAACCTCTAAGAAGTATAAAACTCACACCGGATCTTGCGAAGTTGTTAAATGAACCTATATCTAAAATATACTGTGCATTTGTTTCAGCAATTGATAGGAATGTTCTGAAAAAGTAGAAAAACATTAACAGATAAGTAAATAAAATCACAGAAGCCATAGCAGCAAAATTACTTGTTCATCATTTTAACTTACACTGTTGTTAGAGCAATGAAATATTTGGTGATATGAAATGGCAGCATAATAAGTAGTCCAAAATTCCTGCAAGTATGTTTGATAATGTTCAGTAGATATTATCGCAAAAAAGTCTACGTCCACAAAACTCAAAAAGTCTACGTCCACAAAAAAATTCTTTCAGAATTAACCGTAAAGTTAGCGAGAAACTTGTTCTCATCACATTTTGTCTTAATAAATTGTTATAGAAGATGATATTTCACAAGTGCTTAATGAACAACGTGAAATCCATTCGATGCTTAAATTTGTTAAAAGTAATTAGCTTGAATATCAGAAAAATGATAAGCCATAAAGTTCAAGGCAAAGTTTTACGGAAGTTGCATTAAGTCTCATTCATCTGCAATTGAGAGTCAAATTAATTGCTAACAAGAACGGCTAATTACAAAGAGGAATCAATTTCATCAGTTTTATATTGGCTGAATAGGATAAGGGGAGGCAATTAATTCATTTATGTATTATACAGAATTAATAACAACACATTTCCTCGTCTCTTTACAAAAAGATGGATTTTGAAGAAAAATAAAATTTGTGCTTTTGATAAATTCAGTTATGCTTCTCCAATTAGTTCTACTTCAGAAATGCTATCTTCCAAGGGAGCATGAAAATCGATTCAGAGCAATTGGAGGCGAAATTACTGCGTCGATGAAAAGTATGACCAAGTAAGCGAAGCAAATTATTCCGATCATATTTCTGGAAAACAAACTACTGTGGATGTATAAACGGGTTATTGGTACGATTATCAGGATGTTGCTAAACTAATTGACTGTAATATCCTCTGCTACCGTAAGCATAACCTCGTTCGTATTCACGATAAGTACTTTTTCCACCTTCATGAATGAAACAGGCATATCAACACACTTATTGTTACAAAAACAATAGTTAAGCCCTTGGCCGTAGTCTCATAGCACGCCACCGTATAGATTTCTTGACATCATGTGAAGAATTGCTCCTCTTTTATTCGTCACCATTTCTCTCTATTTCTTCCATTTCTCTTCTCTCTGTGTAATTAAATAGATTATGATAGCCGGAAAGATAGCGCTATCTTGTCTTCTATCCTTTATCATAATAATTAGTTAATTGATATTATTTCTTTTTGCTTATAAGACTTATTATAAGGGCTTTATCAAAGGTCTTCGATTATTTGTCTTATGATAACATTAAGTAATGCCTGAATAGAGTGGCTTGTTTCTGCTAACATTCTGCTAACATGTTTCTGCT
Organism: Cercopithifilaria johnstoni; assembly: GCA_916381525.1. Taxonomy (NCBI): domain Eukaryota; kingdom Metazoa; phylum Nematoda; class Chromadorea; order Rhabditida; family Onchocercidae; genus Cercopithifilaria; species Cercopithifilaria johnstoni. The sequence goes on from CAKAEH010001997.1 coordinate 14,903, forward strand.
AACATTCAAGGAACTGCGATATTTAAAAATGCTTGTATCAAATGTCTGTCTGATTGGTAAGTGATTACACTCTACCTAAACAAGATTAGAAGTCGCTCTTACAGGCTTGTTTTTTAAAAATATTGATAGGCGATAAAATTCAGGACGAGGTTGCTTAGAAATTAAACAGAGTCTACCATTCACCCGCAATTAAGTACTGACAAAAATAGTTAATTATTAAGAGAAATCTATTTCACCAATATTTTTCGCCATCTGACTGAATTGGAAGAGAGGAGGAATTCATTTATATAATGTACGAAATTGCATAATGTAAAAAATTAAAATTGTAGTGTAAAAAATTTATTACATTGCATTTCTTTTTCTTTTTACAAAAAACAGGTTCCGGGGAAAAGTTAAATTTGTGCTTCTGACGAATTCAGTTATGATTCTCTCTTATTAGTTCTACTTCGGAAATGATACTTTCAAGAGAACAAGAACATTGATTACAGGACGATTGGAAGTGAATTTACTGCTTGACCAATTTTGATTGCATGAAAGATAAAAATATGCACGAAGATAAAAATATGACCAAGTAAGAAAACAAATTATCCCGATTTTGTTTCCGGAAAACAAACTGCTCTGGATGTATGGCACGCTCAACTGGACGATTGTTAAGCTAGTCAACTGTAATATCTTTTGCTACCGTAAGTACAACTTCGTATTCACGGCAAACATTCAAAATTCAATTGATAAGATGAACATTCAAAAATTACTATTTCCATTCTTGTCTCGTATTTGGAGACAAATTAGAGACAAATTCGGAGACATTTTTTTTGGAGACAAATTCGTATTTGGAGACAAATCTTAAAATCAGGAAGTCGAACTTCTGCATTTCGGAAAAAATTCGGTAGAACGGACGAATGGATCTACGATTCATTGCTTATTTTCGTTCGTAGAAAACGAAATTTTGTGTGATTTTCGGGAATCTTAAATCAGCAAAGTGCTGCAAAAGTATTTGAAGAAATTTTGTATCAGTTTACAATCAGATAGCCATTTAAAAAATCACAATTCCTAAATATTGACAGAAGCAACCATTGTTTCATATATTTCTTAACGTTACCACAAAATGGATAATCGTAGACCTTTCAGATGGAAATATTATATTAGAAATAATATCAATTAACTAATTATTACATAAAGAAGAGAAGAAAGCGTATATCATCCCGTCCGCTCTAACCTATTTAACTTATTTGACTGCACAGAGAGAAATAAAGGAAATAGAAATATAATACCGTAAAAAAGAGGAACAATCCTTGATGTTATATATACGGTAGTACGCTAATTGGCTCAACTGTTGTATTAATAACAGTGTTGTCGCACCTGATTCATTCATGGATGATGGAACGTTTGTTTTCCTGAAAAATAATCGAAGTATTTTTGTTCTGCTTGCTTGGTTATCTCAGCTGCATTTTTGTCATTTAAATATTTCGTACATCAAAATCAGTCATACGCATTCACAATCTTATTCATACAATCATTCTCATATCTTATTTCTATTCAGTAATTTATGAAATAAAAAAAAATAAAGAAAAAATGAGTGGATATATTAGTAATTGATTAATACTGATCCTAATTATTTGTTGAAGGTAGGTAACTAAGTCAAAGTTTTCCCAAAACATTTATATTCAAGTTTATATTTCCAGGATGTACTCAATGAAGTGTACAATGAAATCTATATCCAGTTGTATGCAAATAACAAAATAAGATTTCGAAATTGTGCACCAATTACATGTGGCGCCATAATTGGTACTTCATGAATTACTTCCTTACATGCAGTCATTTCCGGATTTTATTTGCACGAATTGATAACGTTATTCTCTCAATTCCTTAACAATTACAAATGTTAATCTTTGATCACTGAAACATTTCAAAAAGTACGCTAACCAATAGCATTTCTTCTGGCTTCATTCATCATTCAATAATCAGGCCAAAATCAACAAACAGTCGTCTCAATTGTTAAAACTTCATAGCCAAAGTATTATACCTGTTTCATACATCCACGATGGATTATTTGTTTTCCGGAAATACAATCGGAATAATTTGTTTTGCCTACTCATCATATTTTTATCTTCGTGCATTTCATGCAATCTAAATTATCAATATATACTCATCGTAATTTCACTTCCAATCGTTTCGTATTCAATTTTCTTGTTGCCTTGAAAGTATCATTTCCGAAATAGAACTGATAAGTGAGAATAACAACTGAATTCGTCAAAGGCACAAATTTCACTGTCCATCAGAACCTGTCTTTTTGTAAAACGAAAAGGAAATGCGATGTTATCAATTTTGTACATTACAGCTTTCACTTTCTTACATTATGCAAATTTGTAGATTATATGAACGAATTGCCCGTCCTCCAATTCAGCCAGAGATAAAATTTGCGAAGCACTTTACTCTTCATAATTAACTGTTTATGTTGATACTTAGTTGCGGGTGAATGATAGACTCTATGTAAATCCACTTTCTCTAATCCAATTGATTTGATTAGTGTTATAATCAATAGATGGAAAAAGGAAGATTAAAATGACAATTAAACGATTAGCAGATTTTTACTGCAGATAATCGATTGCTATAATTGAAGAAAAGTGGGAAGGGCCATTGTAAGGTAAATGAAAGTTCTTAAAGTGAAAAAACGAATAGTCGGCAAAGTAAAAGGTGCACAACTTTTTTTACATTGACACCATTTGTAATATTACGTACAAATAATTGTATTGCAAAATCAATTGCAAAATGGTTTCCTATCTTCGTTTTTCTACCGCATAATGAGAATCAGAATCAATTAATGTTATTGATAACATTGCTCTCTTGTTTACCAAACAATCACAACAAGTGTTAATCTTAGATTATTTAAACATCACCCAAAGTACACTAACCAAGAGCATTACTAACAATTGCTGAAACAAATGAACAAATTTTCTTTGAATTTCTTCAGTCGTTCATTGATAAAACAAACAACAATGTATGTGTTATACTTTGTTTAATGTTATGCTTAATATATCACGAAAATTTCATTAACCTTTGTGATCAGTTGTTTTCTTGCAAAAAGGCATGAAGTGTGATATTAAGTTTGCGAATTACATAATCCATGTAAGATGTGTAGTATTAGAATCATCAGTTAGTAATTAAGTGGATACATTTCCTTAAATGAAAAGTAGACTACCTAATTGACTCTCCTTGTCAATGTCATCTTTTGAAAAATGAAACATAGGGAAATCAAATTTCCAGTCAATTTTATTGGTGATTCTCAAATATGATGCCCTCAGTCAGAATACAATGAATAAGATTCATCTAGCAGTTTTATAAACGTTAACCTTATTATATAATATAATCAATTATATCATTATTAAAGGAAAAAATACAGATGATGCGAAAGAAAGAGAATAAGTTCATCATATTTGAATTTTTTCTCCAATAGAAATAATCAGTTATTTGAAGCAACAATTTTTCTTGATCTCTTTACTTTTTCTTTCACATCAAATGTGCGCTGTCATTAGGAAAATTTAAGCTTTAAAGCTAAATTTAAGCTAACTAAAGTTTGGGATATTTCCGCCATATGCAATTCATCATAACAATTATTTGAGTTACATATATTCTGTGACCGTTTATGTCTGTCCATCCGTCCGTTCCACTTATCTTTTTCCGAAATGCAAAAGTTCGACTTCATGATCTTAAGAATCCGCTTAATTCGTCTCCAAATCCGAGATAAGGTTTCCCGAGAATCGAAATGATGACTTTGGATGTACATTTTGTCAGCTGAAATTTGGAGCTCTTGAATTTTAATGTTTTTCGAAGCGAAATGATCATGTTGCTGAGGCCCGTTGAATTCTTAAGCGCAGCAGGCTCCAGAAGCAAAACAATTTTACCGTTGTATCCTTCTTCATATGCCAATTCATTCAATTTTGAAAAGCGAAAAACTTCAATTAGACGAAGAGGAAAATAAAAGAGATGACGAAGAGAACATAGGAACAACACCTGTGGTTATGCACATGACAGCAGAGGGTTACAGTCAACTAGCTTAACAAATACAGAAGACAATAAGCCGAAGGGACTTGGTGTAGTTTGAGGTGCTGCTGGACGAGGTGGTGGAGGAGCAGCTCCAGGCGCTTCATTGTTTAACGACTGAAATTTAAAATAAGCTTTCTTTTATTATTGTTCAACGATCAAAACTTAACATAA